>LOJH01002449.1:19692-42128 GCA_001685095.1 Ellobius talpinus
CTCTCTCCTTTCTTTTTTCTTTCCCTCCCTCCCTCCCTCCTTCCTTTCTTCCTTTCCTTTTTCCTTTCTCTTTTCTCTTCCTGTTTTGTTTTTTTGTTTGTTTTTGGTTTTGTTTTTTTAGACATGGTCTCTCTATTGTAGCTCTGGTTATACTGGAACTTGCTATATAGACCAAGCTGGCCTTGAACTCAGAGAGCTCTGGCTGCCTCTGGAGTGCTGTGATTAAAGGCATGTGCCTCCAGACCCGGCAAACTAGGATTTCTGTCAATCCAATTATGCAACTTAAATTTTCCTTTATTTTATTACTATGTTAGTAAAACTTAAAACATTTTTTTAATTTACCAAAGAAAAAATGTCTCATGTACAAATGCAGCTTAAAATGTGGCATTAACTTTGAATCTACTAAAACTTTCATAAATGCATTACATAGCTACTGTTAATTTCATTACAGATCTGTTCAAATCTGAGAATAAGAAATCTAATTTGATTTTTCCTAAATTAGAACTGTAAGACACATAAGCATTATGTAAAATACTATGTACCACAGTAGATTTGCCAAATACATACACACACAAAATTAGTTAAAATTAGTTAAGATACTAAATTAGTTAATTTAATATTTTTTCTTGTTTATAATCTCTATATAACTGAGTTTTGCCGGAAAGTTTAAAATCTGATTTAAAATGGAAATTATGTTATTTTTAAGCTAAAAAAATCACATACTGTATAATAGGAAATTCAATTTTGACAAGTGCTAGAATTATTTATTCATGTTTTACTATTCAGATTTTCATTTTGATTTTGTTTCTATTTTATGGATTTGTTTCTGTCTTAAATAAATATTTTCTGCTGGTAGTTTAAGATTATTTTAAATTTGTTTTTCTGTAATTCTAGCGGGTAGGTGTGTGATGAATTCCAATTCTAGTATATAACTTACTAATGATTTTGCAACTTTTATTTTATGTTTATCATGTGTCTTTAAGGAAATCAAATGAAGCAAATGTGCATTAGTCCCTATGTTGTATATGTGGAACTGATCAATTAGTGCTTTAAATTTCAAGAAGATGCCATGTCAGCTTTTATTTGTGTGTGTGTTAGTAATTCTTTATGGTAAAGATTTGCTTCTGTCTAAACTGTAATATGTTTATTTATTTATTTGTGCATTCTTAATCTGGTTTAAATGCAGACTTAAGAATAGTTTGTATCCATCTCACTTACAGAGCATTTAGACATTATGTGTTTAAATATGGAAAAACATAATAAAGTGTTGTAAATTTTGTGTTGTCAACACATTTTTTCCTTAAATAACTTATGAGTGTCTGTGTATATTTTAAGAAGTATATTGTCTTTTCAGTGTCCCATTAGGAAGGTAGTAATTTATCTCTTAACAACATATATTCTAAAAAGTGAACTATAATAGAAGCTATCTTCCTTTCAAATGGCCAGTTGTGTGAGCCGTAATGTTCATTAGAGTAAAATCAATAGAGCATTGACTGTACGCTTAATCCTTGGATGCTGTTCTTCAGAGTGGCAGGCATAGCCGAGTAAATATCCGCTGCTTCATGTTTGGATTTGATTATACACTAAATACAACTTACATATGTGATAGGAAAATAGTAGCTTTTCCCTGTGATGGTGATGAAATATTTGATAGAAGAGTCTTAGCTGTGAGTGCATCTGTATTTTTTTCCCTTACAGTTTAGGTCCAAAGCAGATTTAATATTTGTATTAATGCTAATAAGGAATCAACTCCACATTCTCAAATAATTTTTACCTTTAGCCATATCTTTTAGAAGGTATGGTTATCATACCTTTAGTTGAGATATTTCTGAAAATAATGATTTTTTTCATTCACCTTTATTTCTCCTCAAGAAATATGATATAAGACATAATTCAGAATCAGTGTGGGGCCTAATGGTCCCTGGACTTCATTTGAGCTTTATGATCTTATGGTGTACTAACTGAAACCCTTTTACCTGCGTCTAAATTAGCTGATCTGGAAAAGATTGGTTTAAACATGAAATTCTGAAGACAGAATACATTTTCTAGGAAACCATAATGCTATATCATGAAGCTGATGTTTAAGGAATGGTACACGTGCTGGAAAGGAGAGTATTTCACATCAAATTCTGCCTGGCCCTGTCTCCACAGGCCATATCGTGATTTGACTTTGTAAATGTCTTTTTCTTTTACTACTCAGATACTCTGATCTAGTAGTATTAATAATTAAAGTTGATCTAAAAGTCAGGTTTTAAAAGATTGACTAATAAATTACATTTTGTATTAATAACCAATGTTTTTCTGCTGAAAAAAAGAAGTTTTCTATAATAAACACTCGGCTTTATATTTTTAGCATATCTCCAAGGTATCAGTTTAATAACTATCAAAGTAGCTACTGCAGTTGTTGCATTTAAATTGATTTACATGTCAAGACTGGCAGTTTAGCAGCTGCGCTATTATTCCTAGATCGGTCAATTTACTTGAGAAAAACCTAATACTGAGCTCCACTGACCTGCCTGACAATATAGGTCCTATTTCTATTCCTGTAATTAGGCCTGCGACTAACTCAGAATATTTTTAATTAAAATATTTTGGTCAATGTGTTGCACCAAATTAGGCCTTTCAGTGGAGATTTAATTCTAGAAATAGTGTGATTAGAATATTTAATGAGTTGTGTTCAATTAAGATTAACAGGTTGTGTGTATTGAGCATACAGTGTATGTGATCATTTTGAGTTTCACAATCATAAATGTTACTCCTTACTTTAATCTTAAAAATATTTGCTCAATAACTGACAAATTTAAATTCACTTGAATTTTTATTTCTCTTTTAGCCTGGTGGTAGTAAGAATGATTATTTAAGTCTATAAGGAAAGCTGTTATGTATTAATGTTCTTCCCTTTCAGCAAAAGCCACAAATGAGGAAATTGCTACTTAAGGGTTTACAAATAAGCAGTTTTATTTTGAACTCTGACTTACATTTGCTATTTTCATGTCCTTCTCTAATTTGAGATCTTTTTGTTCTTAAAGAAACATGAGCTCTGCAAAATCATAGGCACTCACTTTATTTATGTCATTAAGAAGCTTTAATAAAATAATGTGTGTAGATATTCATCATTCAACTACTGTTATCATGAAGGTAGAAATAAAAGTGTTGAGCAAAAAAATGTATACTAAGCTTGATTCAGTTAATGTATAATTCATTCAAATAATATGTAATTCAAATAGCTCTGGTTTTATTTTACTTTATTTCCTCCGTGAGAACCTAACTTTTGATACTGATTCTGTGGTAGAGAATTTTCTACAGGCAGGCATGCATGTCACTTTAGTAGCCATATAACTGGGTGCTGTAAACCATGCAATCTGCTATCCAGTGTATTAGTGCTGTTTGTTACTGAAGCCATATAACTATGCTTTGAATTTACTAGGTACTGTGATGCTGGAGCATTATAGTTGTTCCTCTCAGAGAGAATTCTTTTTCTTTTTAAATATAGGAGCAAATGAAGTTTTTCTTTAGCTTTGCTTTGGTTTTGCTTTATTTTAAACTCTTCATAAAAAACTGTTATATTTGCTACCGCAGGTACGATGATATTCTGATCAATGGACTTCCAGATTGGCGACAGCCAGTATTCTACTACAGACGAGTAAGAAAAATGAGCAATGCTGAGCTGGCATTACTCTTGTTCATTATTCTCACAGTGGGTCATTATGCTGTGGTTTGGTCAATCTACCTGGAAAAACAACTGGTGAGTATTGATGATAAACCAAATAGCCTAGCCTCTTATTTTATATAGAAATCTAGGCATTTATTTCTCAAGTCATGGAAGTTTCTTTTTTTCTACATGTTCTCTGTATTCTAATAGTTGTACTGTCACTAGTTACTGCTTGATTTACTTTTATGCCAAGGAAAAATTAATATTTTATGTATGAAAAACACATGAATATTTTTAAATCTTTCTCTTTAAAAATATATTGGATTTGAGTTTATAATAAAACTTTGTAAAGTAGAACCATATTCTTCTAATTATCACCTTCTAAGTAGAATTTTTTAATGTAATTGAGTTTTGTCACAGACTTCTTGTGTAATTTATTTACTTTAAAATCATAAAATAATATTTAAAGTGGATATATTATAACTTCACTGATCAGTTTCTTAAACAATTTATTACATTTCCTCAATCTAATATGTACTATATTTTATTACACTATGGGCTTTTATTTATATGCTATAAATATTTATAAAAATTTATGAATTATCTTTTATTTACTCATTCTTTTAAAAGTAACACTGTTAAAGGTATTGAATAATAAAGTGTATGTTGAATGTTTTCTCTTCCTAGAAAACTTTGGTTGCTATGGGGATGCACATGACTAACAGTGCTAAATTTCATGTGTCTGTAAGGCCAGATACCATGGCAACAGTTATTGTGAAAGATTGATGATTTTACTTGATCATGTTGGACTCTACATATATTTGCATAAATGTTCTAGTGTTTTTTCTTTTCTAAAGAATCTTGATAGAGTATGAGGTACACATTTTACAAACAATCAAGTACTGTCATTCATTTAATGGTTAGGATGAGCTGCTTGGTAGAAAAAAGAGAGAAAAGAAGAAGAAGATGGGAAGCAAGAGTATGGATGCAGCGAAACTTGGTGCTTCTGAAAAGAATGACAGGTAGGAGTGCACAAAACAGTAGATTTAATGTTGTTCTGCTTCATGTGTACATCCGCTTCCGATACGTGTCCTATCTGTCTTAGGTATAAACATGAATGTGCCATAATTTACAAGACAAATTCTAAGACAAATTCTTAGAAGTTTTCTTTTCTTATAAAGTGATCACATACATCTAAATAGTATTAACTAACCTCTCAAAGTCTTGTAGTTTGAAATTTTTCTACTGAACTCTAGAAACAGAATGCTACTAGAAAAATCTGTCTCTGTTCAGAGTTGACGATAAATAGAAAATGATATGCCGAACACTCAAAAAGATACCACATCTCCTTCCTTGGTTCATAACAGAAATGTTTATATAAGAGTTTAAACAAGTTCACACAGCAAGGGAGGAATTGGATCAGTGTAGGATGGAGATCAGAGAGATTTCTGTTCATCTTCCACCAGTGAGTAATGCTTGGGCAAACTGCAGATGTCATTAATTTTTATGCCGTGGTTGGTTTATGCTGCCATATTGGTAGCTACTGTCAGTACTTGGGAGCACTTTGGCAATGACTAGTCTCTTATAACTTGAGGAATCATAAGGTCTAAAAATTCATTTTGTGGATGGGCTAAATGGGGAGGAATTTGGGGTTATTTTGTGTTTTTTCACACATTCATATAATGTGTTGTTTTGAGCGGATCTCCCCCCAACCCCTCCCCTCCAATTAGGTTTTTTTATTTTTATAACTTGATTATAAATTTTTCCCCAAAATTTTATAGTTTGGATTCTTGTACATTTATATATATCATGTTTGCAACTACTGCCTTTCCTAATAGGATAGGTCAGATTAAGCAATGACTGTCATAAATATGTTATTGAAAGCTTTATTTTTTAAATTAAATTGACATTCGCAAAAGATTTCATAATTGCTTAAAATATTTTGCTTCTCAATTTTGTCTGTTTTTCTTATTTGTTACTTGGATTTCTCTCCTCTTTTAGATTGCTAATAAAACCACAATGGCATGATTTGCTTCCATGCAAACTGGGAATTTGGTTTTGCCTTACACTAAAAGCATTGCCTCATCTAATTCAGGTAAAATGTGCTTCTTTCATAGATTGTTAGAGGCTTTCATGTTTAATTATTCATGAAATAATTTATGACCATGTCTGCTGTTTGTGTGTGGAGATATATATATATGTATATATATATACATCTCCAATTGATTGGATAATATATGTTCATAAGTTAACCCTAACATACAATTGTTCTAAGATTATTTAGGCACCTGTCCGTATAATTATCTCTTATTTTGCATTTTGAAGTTAAAGACACTAGAAAAAGAAAAATGATAAACTATCTTTATGACAGACATAAAAGCAATACAAGTTTATCTGTTGTTATCCTTAAAGGCATAACTAACAAAAAGGAACAAGATTTAGTGAACTTATCTATTATTTTAATAGCATTTAATACATTTTAAAGGAAAACTTCACATGAACATTCACACAAAAATACATATTACTTTCCATTTTATTTGCAGCTTCAAGGAGAGTGGGAACATTTTGTTTTCTACCAGTAATCAGAATTTTATTTCAGGTTAACCCTGATCAAACTAGGAGAATATATGTGGATATTTCACCTTTTTCTTTGTATTTAGCATACCAGTCATATATTATGAAATTATTCCTTTGCTAATTTTAGTTATTATACACAGCTTGAAATTTTCTAATAGGTAGCCATAATATTTAAAAACAAAAGAATACTTTGAGTATTAAATTTTGAAGTTTGGTAATAGAGTTTGGGGTTATGATTGTAATTTTGGAGGACAAATGTTTCCTTTAATAATGAAGTGATGATAAGACAGAGCCTGCTCTGCCCACTGTACTACCTATAACAGGACTGGTTTTTTTTTAATCATTTACAGAAATTGTTCTGTATTTTATTTTATCTTTTTTTCTTTTAGTGATTTTTTTTGTCCAAAGGGAAAAATAAAACAAAAGTTCCTAGTATGCTAGTATGCCTTTTCCTTTTCTTTCTTTCTTTTTTTTTTCTTTTCTTTTCCTTTGTTGTTTTTTAAGATGGGGTTTCTCTGTGTAACATTCCTGGCTGTCCTGGAACTGGAACTTGCTTTATAGACCAGGCTGGCCTTGAACTCACTGAGATCCACCTGACTCTGCCTCCCAAGTGCTGGGATTAAAGGCCACCACCACCCAGCCCTAGTATGCCCTTTTCTATCCTTTGAGAAATTGTTTAGTAGTTTTTCCATGAGCATAATTCGTGCTACTAGTCATTGATTATAGACCTTTTAGTTTTGTTTATATTTGATAAACATTTTTATTTATTTAACCTGTTAATTGGGGAAGGTATTCAGATATTTTTATACTATCTCAGTAACAGTTCATAAGAGAGGAAAACTATACCAAACTATGTTTATGAAAACATGTGATAGAAAAATGTCTTCAGGGCAAATATTTGACTTAAAAAATCTAATTTTTATTTTAATAAGTTTTGAATCTTTGCAGAGGGCAATCAACAGTATTGATTCTTTGGGAATTTCACATCATGCACCCCAGTCCCACTCATTTCCATGTCTATCCTCAACCTTGTAGCTTCCCCCCAAAAAGAAGAGAAACAGAAAAGAACAAAACAAACCACTTCACTGCTCTTCTTTCCCACCTCTCTATCACGTGTTCATTTGTCATCATGGCCTTGGGAGCTGCGGCTCTTACAGACTGATGGACCCTTTTGCCCAGACAGCTTTCCTTGCAGATGCTCATTGCAATGGGTTGTGGGTCTGGTTCTTGACTTCTGGCTCTTGCTACATCATCATTACTGGATCCTCACCGAAACTCCTCCCAGATATCTTCATGTTGCCCCAAGTCATGGAGATCCTGGGACTGTGGTTCCACAGAACTGACCCCTTCACGCCCTCCAGCAGGTCATAGATGGGGTAGATGTTAGCGTGGGTCAGCTCAAAACCCAAGACATGGGCCTTGAGTGGTAGAGTCTGGGCCTCCACTGGAATAACCCTCCTCAGGCAAGGGTCGGGGATATCACCACGGCCTCAGGTGACAGCATAGGCCACCCATATCTGCCTGTTCTTCACCTCTGTCATGTCTTCAGTTCCGCTTCTCTCCACAGTGCATGAACCATTCTACTTCTCTCCCATTTTTCCACCGCATACCTGTCCATCACAGTGGTACCTGCCCTCCTGGGCAGCTTAGCGCCAAGCAGGCAGTTGCCTTATTGTAAAGTTTTACAAACAACCTTTCTGTCTCCTTAGAACAGTGGATCTCATAAAAGTTGAGTAAGCCTGCTCCATTCCTGGATTCAGGTAAAGGTGAAGGGAGAGAACCAACTCCACATAGTTGTCCTATGACCTCCAACATATGCTGTGGCCCAATATCTGTATGTGCACATGTATACATGCACACACATGAAAACATGAGCTTATGAAAGACATCAATCAGTAAAGCAGTGCCGAATAGTTGCTTTTAGAATTAGGTCATGGTCCACCTTTTTGTTTTCCTTCTGTTGTGACCTTTATATTAATTCATCATCCATAAAATTAAATGGTGTTGAATACATGTGCATGTGCGTATCAGTGACACTGGGATACCTCTATGAGAGGTTCTTAAATAAGAACTTGTGAAATTCAGAAGTAGCCACTTTAACTTGAAGAAACATAGATGACAATTGGTACAGTAGTCAGAAAAAATCGTACTTACATATAAAAATTTTATAAAGTACATGCCTAAAAATTAAGATATATATGACATATCTCAATATATGTTTATGTGATATATATACACCATGTATATCAATTTTTAGGCATGTACTTTATGCTTATTTACTACTCAGTAATATAGAGTTGTTATTTAACATTTACATAGGAATTGGCTCATCAGTGGTCGTTGCCCTATTCCTTGTATAAACCAAACCTATGATCATGCTTTCTTTGATGGTAGGTTTTCATATTGATTTCTTTAAAGAAGAGCCAAAACGTAGACCCTTCCCTTGTGAAGGAATGTAAGTGTATAATCCTTATAGATGTTTATGATTTCCCTGTAGTCTTTCACATCTAGATGCAGCTTCTCTCATTGAATTTCACAAAGTATTGCACTTGTTTTTATAGAAACCATGCTGGTAGCCTACTCATATTTTATCCTTCTTACACAGTATTTTTTAATCATGTACTGTAATGCCAGTGTTGACTGACAGGAATCTAAGTGCTTATAAAGCCCCTTATGAGTACACAATAAGTTAGTTAAGTAGTTGTCATTTGAGAGAACTTTACTTCTGATGTGAAACTCTTGAATTTCCTGAAAAGTTCATTAAAACTGAGCTGCAAAATATATGGAAATGGAAGATTAGAAATGAATATGTATTGTAGACTTACCAGCCAGTTATAGCACATGACTACAGATACCAGATCAAACAATTATTTAATCTTCAAATATGTAGTATCCAGTGATGCCCAAAGTTGTTCAAAGGTATAAGTTGTATGTAATTTAGAATGACAAGGAAAACTCAAGAGGGACCACTTGAACTGAGTCATGGAAGATGAATGGACCATTGTAAGTGGCCACTTTGTAGTAGGTATCTTCTGAGTGGTTTCTGCTGCTATGGAGAGACACCATGACCACGGCAGCTCTTAAAAAGGAAAACATTTAATTGGGGTGACTTAACATTTTCACAAGTTTAGTGCATTATCATCATGGTGTGACGTGGTGGCATGCAGGCATAGTGCTGGAGAAGGAGCTGAGAGTTCTACATCTTGACCTGCAGGCGACAGGAAATGAACTGGGACACTGGGCTCAAGCATATATGAGAACCCAAAGCCCACCCCCACAGTGACACACTTCCTCCAACAATGCCATACCTACTCCAAAAAAGCCACACCTCCTAATAGTGCCACTTCCCATGAACTTATGGGGACCAATTAAATTAAAAGTACCACAAATGGTATCCAAAGACAATTTCATAGATATAGCATTTCCCACAAAACTATATTGTATTAAAGCTGAGAAAAAGATTCAACCACTTTTTTAAAAAGAGGATATCATATTGTCATCAAAGACTATATTCCAAATCTCTAGACTTAGACATATATATTTAGCAAGTTAATTTTTTAAGGGTGAGTAGTCTTTTTTATGGTTTGTAATTTTATTTATTTATTTATTTAAAGATTGATTAATAAAAGTTCATTGACAGAAACTGGGATTCAACCTGAAGACCAGGAAAGCAAAGCAGCCAGCCACTGAATCTTACCTCGACCTCAGTCTGAAAATGGCAGTCCTGCCTCCAGGAGACCTCAGAATGAGACTGTGACTGAGAGCTGTCTCCTCCCATTTTATAATCTTCTCTAGTTCTGGGATTAAGGGCATGCACCACTATTCCCTGTTTTCTGTGGCAAACTAATATGGCTACTGGGATTAAAGGTGTATGTCATTGCTGCATGGTCTGTAAAGCTGACCAGTGTGATTGTTTTACTTTTCTGATCTTCAGGCAAGCTTTATTTATTAAAATACAAATGAAATGCCACTACATTTATTTATTTTTACATACCAATCCCACTTCCCTCTCTCCTCTCCTTCCGCTCCTCCCCGCTTCCCCACACCCAACCCCCATCTACTCCTCAGAGAAGTTAAGGCCTCCTCTGGGAAGTCAACTAAGGCTGCCCCATTACTTCGTTGAGGCAGGACCAATAGCAAGTTAATTTTTAACAGATAAATCTTATATGACAAGACTAAAAAGACTGTTTTAAAAGGATAAAGTTAAATGACAAGAAGAACTGAAATACATGACTCTATGAGCAAAGCTGGAGGACTTGGCAGAGTGTTTAGATAAGTAAAAATCTCAGTAAAACGATCAGCAAAGGACATGGAATATGAATTAGAAGAAACTTGAAATATATCAAAAGACTTTCATGCTTTGATGCTATAATTTAACTGTAACATTAAACATATAGCCCCATCACCTCCCACACCTTTCTAGTTTGTTTCTTTTTCTCATGACAATTTTGAACAGAGTACATGTTAATAGTCTGCTAAACTGGGCTTTTATGATCATTGTAGTCAACATAGAACATCCACAAAAATATTTTAAAGTTCATAATGTTCTTCTGGAGATTACACATGCACACATGCTCATGCACACACACACATACACACGTGTATGTATGGTTCTATGGCTTGAAACCATGGCCTAATTAAGCAAACTAAGCACACATTTTACTGCTGAGGTATACCTCTGACCTGGGATGCTTTTTAATTAATCATGTAATATATTTAAGAAAGTAGCAGAAGTTCATATTATATAATCAGTGTTGTCTATTTTCAATTTTAATTTTATAACCAAGTTTATTTTACTTACCATGTGTGTTGGAGTCAGATATATTTGAGTCCATAATAATTTAATCGTTAGGACCCTCTATTTCAAGAAGTGCTATATATCTACAGTTGGTTATCTTATAGCCTGAAGTAAGATAGATCTTAAATGCCCACGTTTTATTGATAATTTGATTTTCTGTGAATTCATCATTTTAGCAGCTTACTACCTGATATGTAATATTTCTTAGTAATATATGAAATTTATTTAGATGTGCATTCCCTAATATTGCAATTTTTCACATTAAGTCTAGTCCCGTCCAGTGTAAACACGATTGAATGCTAAATTCTCATTGGAAGCCTCCAGTGTGCACACCCTTCACCCCTATCATGATAAAAGCAACAGCTGAGTAGAGATGGGAATCATCACTGTATTACTCTATCTTCTTTTAAAATTATCTAAAAATGTAGAATCTGTTGGTGCTTTACCTGCTTGTGAAATTTCCTGTGTGTGAAAGCAGCCTCACTTCTCAGAAGCTTCTTCCTAGAGGGGACACTGTATAAAACCTGTAGGCCACCCTCCCTTAGCATCAGGGCCTTTCATTTCTAGTTCACTGCTTCTGCTTACTGAGACTCTGGTCAGAATCCAAGCAAATGAAGCATGTACCGCTAATTGGAGCAGGGCTCATAGCCCCTTAAAATTTGTTAGAAACTCAGTGCCCTTCTACTCAGAGCTAAAGATGGATTTTCCAATTTATGTGACCACTTATTTTATAACTCCAAAATATATTTTTAAAACTTCTGGTAAACCGTTTTGCTATAAGAGTTACATAAGCAAATGAAAGCTAGTTTGAAGTATCTAAGACTGACACTCCATTACTAGATAAAGATATAGGGAAACCTGAGAAACCCATTTCTACCTTCTGTAAGTGTGGGGGGTGCAGAATAAGATGCAGATTCTTGAAGATACAGACTACAACATAGAATTTTCTAGTTTTACTGCTTGATGTAAAAAGCATAAATAGCCATAAAAATGTTAATTAGGGAGAATATTAAAGATACATAGTCTCACTGATGCCATATTTTAGAGTTGAAAAGAACTCATGACTCAGAATGGTGAAATTTTCCCAAAGGCTACAACTAGTTCACATTATAAATGGAAGTTGAAACAGATCGAAATAAATATTAGCATGTAAGAAATAGAAAAGAGGGCTAGTCAGTGGTGGCACATGCCTTTAATTCTAGTACTCAGGAGGCAGAAGCAGGTGGATCTCTGTGAGTTCAAGGCCAGCATGATCTACAGAGTGAGTTCCAGGACACCTAGGACTATACAGAGAAACTATGTTTCAAGAAAAGAAAGGAAGGAATAAAGAAAAGTAAGAGAGGAAGGAAGAGAAAGAAGAAGGAAGAAAAGAAAGAAAAATAGAAAATGTCAGCTTTCTAGTAAGTATAGTATGCATCTAATCTGAATTTCTCTGAGTATTTAGACTACTCCTCATTGTTCTAAAAGTGAAGAGTAGTTCTTGTGTTGGGTTAGGTTAAAGAGATGACTCCTGTACTGTCTCACCCCAAATGCAAAAGCGCCTTTAGGTCTTGCAGAGCTATAAATATAACCATCATCTCAGAGGACGCTGTAGTTTCCAGCTGTTTGCAGGACATTCACCTCTTCCCCAAAGAGTACAACTGTGAAGTCTTTCTACTCTTCGTTATAATCTTATTACACATTGTTTGTAAGTCTTAAGAATGTATCATTAGGTGAATGAAACAATAAAATGTAATAGAACCTAGACTTTGTAGGCAAGTTTTCAGACTGTGCTTATTTTCCTATTGGAAGGTTATTTGTAAGCTGCAGTCAAGAGATTGGTGCTGTCAAACAATCAGAATTATATGGGACATCCTTCATCTTTTTTCCACCTGCCTCTCTCCAGGACTCTTCCATATGTCTCATTCCCACATCTTCCTGTTCCTACTACTTTAGATCAGTGTCCATCTTTTCTAAAATATCAGATTGCCTTTTATTTTGAGGCATTTAGGGAGAAATAAAGGTAAACTAAACCATAACCAATACCAACTTGCAATGTTATTTTAATATTACTGTGTCAGTTATGTTAAAATAAAGATTGATGTATGGGCTTTTTCTATACTACAAACTACCTACCTCAGAGTATTACATCTTACTATATTTTTCTCTTCATAATAAAATCTCTGTCAAGATAACTACAAGTTCCCATTGAATGTTCTCTGTACAGCTCACTAGCACCATTGTATTGTAGGTTTGAGCATATTCATCCAAAAATCTGAAATCCAAGATGCTCCAAAATCTAAAACTTTTTGGATGCTGACATGATGACATAATTCAGATGATTCAGTGTCCGCTGACTTTGTCTCATGCATATTAGGAATAATCTGTAAAATTACCTTCTTGTTATGTGTATAAAGTATGTGTGAGACATAAAAGATTTTCTGCTTAGATTTGGGTCCTATTATATATGTACACATATAGTCTAAAACTGGACAAATTATGTGAATATGCAGTAGTCATTGGAAAAATAAGAACTCTGAAATGCTTCTGGTCTCAAACATTCTTCTATATAAGAGATATTCAACTTATTGTCACACTAGACTAATAGATTTTGGTAAGGCACAGATCACCCTAAAATTCCTATAGATTGCAATTATTTTGTAGATTAAACACTTGTCTATTGGCTGTTAGGAAATGGGGCATTGTTCAGGTCTCATGCCACTCAGGCTCAGAACAATGATGCCTTCAATATCATTTAGCTCTTACCTGAAACCTCCTGAGTCTAGCTTGTGCTTCCTTGTTCACCCAGGCAAGTATAAAGAGCCAAAGATTTCCATATCTTTTCTATCAGCTGCTTTCAGAAAGACATACTTTTACCTGCATGCCATCTAAGCAAAGAAAAGAAATACTCCTTTTTTTAATGAAATCCATATTCTGTAGTCTAAAATTTAATTTAATATAGTTTTTCTACATATTAAGTGCAACTGTTATTTTGTCATAAGCAATCCTCACATATCTTTAAAATGCATAACACATATTGCAGTGACTTATCAGGTAAATTTAAATACATACACCAGCCCATTGACATCTTGTTCTGGAACCCGTGATTCATAATTATGGACAAATACTGGTAACATAAATCCTTTAGATTTGCTACACTCTTAAATGTAAAACCAAACCTTTGTTTGTTATCTGTACAGGTAGATTTTGAACTCTTGGAGAACATTTAAATATGAAGAAAGTTGTTTCTAGAGGAAAAGCTTTTGTTCAGAGTTCTAGCCCTGAGAAATGCAAGCTCCTTAAGAAGGCAAACTCTGTTTGGAGGATTGATACAGTACTAAGAAGCCCTAACTAGTCAGTTTGAGACAGTAAAGGATTATTTGTTCTTTTATTAATTTATTAATCTACATTGTCATGGACAGTGTACAAAGGGTAGGTGAATAGATTTGGTGTTTATATCTACAGAAAATCTGTAACCTCATGTGTTAGCAAACTGTTTTGTTTATCTTAAACTCATATATTCTAAATGAATTTAAGCATTCAAAGGATTTGAAAAGATACATTTACATTTAACACTACCCCAACCTCCTTTTTCTCTGTAAGTGCTAATTCAAGATAATAGAATTATTTAGTGAATAAAACAAAAATGTGAGTCTAAGACAAACAGCAAATTTTAAAAGTATAAGTAAGCTAAAGAAAAAACACCAGGAACATTTAAATAAATGCTTAAAGCGTGAGCAAATGGAAGGTGAGATTCTTTGCCTTGAACAAGCAGGTAGTAAGATAGAGAATGCAAAACAACCTCAAGTTAGCTAAAGTAAGTGTAGGTATTTAATACTTTATAACTCTTGGTATGGTTTAGGCTGGTGGCTATTTCAGAACAGATTGGTTCCTGCCTAGGAACAGGTCTTTCCATTGAGTCAAGGAGAGTGCAGACAAGAGAAGGAAAAGAAGCAGGAAGATGCTGGGTTTGACAGGACTCATTTGGTGAGGTGTGAAGCATAAAAACTCATTCTTACTTTGTAGTAGAAAGTACAGTGATGCCAAATGATTAAGAAAACATTAAAAAAAAGCTAATATATGGAAGACCCAACTGTGCAGGTGGCATCCTAAGTGTCTCTTAAATAGTAAAATGTTTTATCTTTATACAGTCCTTTGAATTAGAAACTCTTATTATTCTTGTTTATGAATAAGAAAACTGACCTGTAGAGAAACAGTTTGCTGAATGTCTCCTTGATGGTAAAATAGAAGAGCTGACTTTTTCAAAAATGATAGGCAGACTCCAAAATCTTCTCTCCCATGTTGATTTATGCCTGTAACCAAGCACTTTGAGAAGCTAAGGTAGGAAGGAGAACCATGAGTTCAAGGTCTGCTGGGTTATCTAGTGAGATCTTGTCTCAAAAATCAAATCTGTCCTCTTAAACACTATATCTCATTGTACAATATACTATGATGATATATTTCAATCTATACTCTTTCACCTCATAAATAACTAATCTGTGCCCTTCTTTTTTTTGCATGGTGCCACATTTCCTACTCCCCTCAAGGAGCCAATCCTTTCCTGGGCTTTTCTTCTTCCCTACTCTTAAAACCTACTCTGTGGAAAGAAGCTAATAAACTCATTCATTCATTCACACCAAGGTATAAATGACTGATATGACTTGTTACAAAGTAATACTCCTTTAGGGTTGAGTCTTTTAGGGGAGCGGGGTGGAAAATGTTAAGGGGCCATAAAACCTTAACCCAGACCTTGAGGAGATGTAGTTATAATTTATCAGTATGGGAGGATGAGTAAGTTGGATGAGTTACCATCTGTACTATTTTGATTACACATTTGTGTATCTGGCTTATAAGAATGCTTGTACTAGAAATTAAGAACACAAAAGTTGGACTGAGAGGCTAAAAGGAAATATTTTCACTATGTATTCAAATGTTTTAGGAAGTCTCTGTATAATTTCCCTAATTCATTATCTGGTGGAAGAGATCATTATAATCCCAAGAAACAGACCCCATGAAATACCTTTGATTTGCTTACAATCATGAATGAAATAAGGTGGGTTATTTGTGTATCTATATTTGATCTAGGTAGTAATGTTCCTTCATTTCGTATAGGCATAGTCACAGATAGATCTGTGATTTATCTTCTCTAGGAATCTTACAATATAGTAATATCACCTTAAACTTATTCTTGATACCTACATCTTTCCGTACTCTTCATCACTCAAATCATGCCTTTTCATTTCCTTCTTTATAAGATTTCACATGTATTCCAATTTGATTCAGTTCAATAAACACAGAGTGCCAGATCTTTGTTTTGTCTCAAATGTCCCATCTTCTAGGTGATTCTATATATAATATGATACAAGCATGTGAGTTGTTAAGTACAGAGACTTGTTCTACTAGAGAAGGTGAAGGCAATGGTGTTTGAACACGGTTTTCCTAGTATAAAAAGGCATTTGTTAAAATAATGGCAAGGATCAAAATAGTCCAACCTGAGGGTAAAGCAAATACAGAAGTATGGAAACACAGTGTGGGCTGTTATTTCTGAAATATATGAGACTTACATCAAGGAGTGTGGAAATATCTACTTTGTTAATTTTCATTGTTAGGAATGTCATATGCCTAGAGAATCAACAAGTTTATGTTCATCTCTGTCAGTATGTGACACCTAGCCTTTTATATAAGAACCTTGCTGAGCACTTGGCTATGTGCCACTCATTGAGACTTAGCCACTGGGTGCTTACACCTGAGTGTCTGTGTAGTTTATATCTTCAATTTTTATGGCAACTGGTACAGTCTTCTCTGAGAGTCATAGAAAAAAAGTGACAGCTTCTATTCAGAGCTGAATTGCCTCATCCTCAGTAGTGCTGAAGATCTGGAGCTAAAGTAGTACCACAAAAATTACCGTGTTATTACTTACTGTGACTAACAAAGTACTAGTGCTAGTTGGTAACAGTAATTCTACAGCAGATGCTTGGTTCAGTCAGTGTTGGGGAGACAGCAAACAATTGGAAGAAAATTGGAAGGGAAATCCTCCTTTTCATGTGTGAAAAGTTTACTTAAAATTACACCCATACACTTTTTGAACTTAGTTCTCCAGGCAAGAAACATTACAGAGAAGTGCTTGTTCAGTTTCTTCTGTTCATCATGTTATTAGAAAACAGAAGGCAAGCTTTCATGGAGAATGAGTGCATTGTTCTAAAAGAAAGTTCCAGAGAGCATACTGTCAAAACAAAATTATTTTTATATTAATTTACTTGTATCTTCTTTTTTAAGGATGCTGGGCAGTTTTATGCAAAATACAAGGAGACAAAATTGAAGGAAAAAGAAGATGCATTGGCTAGAATTCACATTGAAACACTTCAAAGTGAGTTTTAAATATTGTTTACTTTATTAACAATTTCATATAAAACTAGTCAAAATTCAAATTTTCCTTTAAATTTAAAATTCATTGGATTTTCTGTATTTTCAATTTGAGTCACTTGTATTTACTATATTACACATGAAAAATACTGCTATCGAGCTACACAAAATCCAGTATCAGGAGAGGTGAGTCAACCAGGGGTCATACAACTCAAGTTGAGACCATTCAAATCTGCAAAAAACAATCATCTTTCAGTACTAAAATTATAATTAATATTTAATGCTATGAATAACCAATATTTTAATACTTATATTATGTTAATAACCTGTATGTTAATATTGTACTAAAGCAGTGGATAAACTTGGGAAAAATCATTTTTGTTTTGAAAACCTTTGCTTCTTTTGTATTATTGTGTAATACAAACCTCCTCAAATTATGGGAATATTGAAAAGAAGCTGGCATGGGGACTCCTACCTGTAACCCCAGTAGAAAGTTGAGACAGAAGGCATACTCCTTGAAAACCATGAACTACATATTGAGTACCAGGCCAGCCAGAGCTCTACTGCAAGATTCTACCTCAAAGAAATAGAAACAGGACTGGAGAGATGGCTCAGGTTATGACCACTGGCTTATCTGACAGAGGACCCAGGTTCTATTCCCAGCACTACATGGCAGCTCAGAGTCATCTGTAACACCCATTCCAGGGAGTCTGAATCTGACACCCTGGTCTAGCATCCACGGGTACCATGCACACTAGTGGTGCACAGCTATGCACACAAGGAAAGTACCTATATGCATAAAATAAAAAAATGTGTTTTCAATTTTTAAAAAATAAAACAGAAAATATAGGAATGTTCCATGGAACACAAAAGCATTTCTTGACTTTGTCTTATGTCCGTCTTTCCCACATGTCCATGGTTTGCACATGCTGGTTATTTTATTCACAGCAGTTATCACCACTCAGCAGAATTTACTAGTTCTGTTTATATCTAGTTTCTCCCAGTAGATATAAACTCTACAAATGTTAGGACTTTATTTTGTTCACTGTTGTGTTTTCAAGACATAGTTATTTTTAGGGGAAGCTTTTCTGTCACAATTGTTCTTGTGTCTGGGCAGCTTTAGAAGAGGAATGGTTTCTTTTTCACTTTGTGTCTACAATAGTGAGCAGTGTCCTGGCACATAGTAAATGGTGAGTGGATGAGTAGATGAATGTATGTAACCCTATGAATAGTAGTGAATGCCAGCTGAGCATCTCTATACAGTACCCTGTCTCAAGAAGCATGTAATTCAGTTCAAAAACTTCTAACTGCAAAATGATACTTAAACTTGTTGAAAGGAGGCTGTTGGAAACGAGGCTGCTCAGCCCCGAAATAATCATACAGAAACTATATTATTTAAATCACTGTTTGGCCCATTAGCTCTAGCTTCTTATTGGCTAACTCTTACATATTAATTTAACCCATCTCCATTCATTTGTGTATCGCCACATGGCAGTGGCTCACCAGGTAAAGTTCCGTCTGGCTCCAGTGGGGCTATATGGCTTCTCTTTTACTCTGCCTCCTTTCTCTCAGCATTCAGCTTAGTTTTCCCCACCTCACTCTGTTTCTCTATAGCTCTTCTATAGACCCAAAGCAGTTTCTTTATTAACCAATGGTATTCACAGCATACAGAGNTCTAGCTTCTTATTGGCTAACTCTTACATATTAATTTAACCCATCTCCATTCATTTGTGTATCGCCACATGGCAGTGGCTCACCAGGTAAAGTTCCGTCTGGCTCCAGTGGGGCTATATGGCTTCTCTTTTACTCTGCCTCCTTTCTCTCAGCATTCAGCTTAGTTTTCCCCACCTCACTCTGTTTCTCTATAGCTCTTCTATAGACCCAAAGCAGTTTCTTTATTAACCAATGGTATTCACAGCATACAGAGGGAAATCCCACATCATAAACTGTATAATTATTTAAAGTAGATGCCTGTAAGAAGAATCGAGATGATAGAGGATTGTGTATAAAGGTTGCTAACTGTGTGTGTTGGGCAGTAAAAGTAGGCAAATGAAACTCTAAATGTAATTTTCATAAAATTGTTACTTTTAAATAAAGTTAGCATTTTTAAACCTTTTAAGTGATTCAGAAGGCAAATGAATCTGTAAGAAAATACAATGTCTTAAAAGTAATCCCAAATTTACCTTTACAGGTTATGACAGTAGAAGTTCATTACATTTGATTGCTTTCTTCTTAGCTTGTCATTTTCATTTAATTTTTACAAGTCAACCAGTAAAATTTTAGAGTATATATTGAAATTGTTGAATAATAGTATATTAAGAGTATATACTGCCCTTATGAAAATTAGAGGTAAACATGAAATGTTTATCACAATATGAAATCTACATTGGAGGTCTGTAAACATTTTTTTAAATTTGTTTAACTGGATTCTGTTCAGTTTGATAAAATTCCCAGGTTTAAAAATTCTGTTTTCAAAAAAATTCTGTTTTCATATTTTGCTACTTAATGAAAAAATTATGTAAAGAAATACAAAATTTTAAATAGACAAGCATCTGGAATTCCTTACTTCTTTAGTAAAGATATGTAATAAACAACCTTACAAAACTCATAGCAGTCCATCACTAACTAGCCTAGCGTTCATATGAGGTTTGTGTTATAAAACCATCTTGGTTTTTCATATCAGTGATTTATTGGAAAAGGTGGGAGTATCAGTGTTAAGAACAGTAAAGAGCTATTAACACTCACTGTTAGCAGAGTCAGAAGCTGTCACATATTTTAAGATAAAGTCTAATGGTTACATAAAAGGAATCTTTATGTTTGGTTAGTTGGTTGGTTTCTCAAGACAGGGTTTCTCTGTGTAACAGAGCCTTGAAACAGAGCCTTGACTGCCCTGGAACTTGCTTTGTAGACCAGGCTGGACCTTAAACTCACAGAGATCCACCTGCCTTTGCCTTTGAGTGCTGGAATTAAAGATGTGCACCACCATACCCAGCTGCAAGGAATCCTTAATTTTGTCAACTTCATTAATCGTTTTCTGCATTGTACAGTTTAGAAAAGAACATACTTCTAAGAAATAACAACCAAACATGACAAAATAAAATTTAATAAAATAAACCAAAAACTTGCATATCCAAGTTGGATATGGCAGCCCAACAGGAAGAAGAGTCCCAACAGTAAGCACAAGAGTCAGAGGCCCACTCTTTCTCACTGTTAGAAGTCTCATAAAATAGTAAGCTAATAGCTATAATAGATACACAGAGAACCTAGTGCAGACCCATGTGTGCCCTGTGCTCGCTGCTCCAGTCTCCAGGAGCTTACATGATTCAGAGGGCCTTGTTCTCCTGGTGTCCTCCATCGCCTCTGGCTCTTCAGTCTTTCTGCTTCATCTTCCTTGAGATTGCATGAGCTCTGAGGGGAAGGATTTGATGGGGAACTCTCATTTAGATTCTCTCCTTACAATGTCTGGCTGTGTGTCTCTGTATTTGTTCTCATTTGTTGCCAGAGGAAACCTCTCTGAAAATAGCAGATATCATTAGGAATTATTTTTGTGTGTGTGTTTGTGGGGTTTTCTTGTTGTGGTTATTGTTTTATGATCAGTTGTGTTTGGTTTTACCCTGTGTCTTGGGGCTATCTAGTCTCTGGTTCTTGCTTACCTAAGCACTGTCTGGTATGTGTTCCTTCTAGTGCAGTGAGCCTTAAATCAAATCAGACAATGGTTGGCTATTCCCACGAGTTTTGTATCACCATTGTCTTAGCATATTTTGCAGCCAGTACAGACTGTAGGTCAAAAGTTTTGTGGCTGGGTTGTTGTCCATGTTTCTCTTTCAGTAGTCTACAAATCTTGAGATAATTCTTAAATATTTTATTATTTTGAATAGTGTGTAGGTGTGTGTATGTAAATGCATACATAGAGACCAGAGGTGTTGGATTGCCCCTGGAGCTGCAGTTACAGGCATTGTGAACCACCACAGGATTCAAACTTAGGCCTTTTAGAAGACTAGTTGCTCTTAACTGCTGAGATATCTCTGTAGCCTTACAATCAAAATTTAATAAAAACTTGAGTAAGATTCACACAAGCAGCATCCAGATACTGTGTTTTTATATTATTAACTCATAAGTTTTCTTAATAAGCCTCACAATGCTGCTAAAAAGAAAAATCTTAGATTTTTTTTCTCTTGAGTAAAGAATAATTGACGTTATTACCTCCAAAATTCTTGTGCTTGTACCAGTACTATGTAGGTTTTATTGAATCACAATTATTGGAGGAATACTGAGAGTACTTGGCAAATAGAAATCTTTGGGCCACTTAGGCATGTTTTCTGGACATTTAGTTTTGAAAATACTTGCCTTTTCATTTGTAAAATTTTGCCAAGTACAAAATGTTGGATGGTGCAAACTCATGAATTATTTTAAAAGCACAGAATTAAGTAAATATTTACTAAGCTTTTGTTTATTGGTTTTAGGAGCCTGAGTTTACAAATAGATTTATGTTGTACAGCTTTGTACATTATGTCTATAGTTTTCCCATAAGACATGTGAACCTACCTTCCCATGCGTGGACTTATTTTCATTGTGGTGTTGCTTCTCTGTATTGGTGCCCACTTGCACCCCTCTCCTTCATCTCAGTCCCTACATGCCTTCATATAGCCATCTGTTTTATAGAATATCCAACCTTATAGAATAATCAGGTAAGTGTGTGTAAACTTGAATAAATGTAAGAATATGTAGAAGCATGATCTTGCTTTAAAATATGGAACCATATGCTTTTCTGATTTTTCTTTTGCTACTTAAATTTACTGACATACCCATAAAATTATTAACGTATCTTTGCTTCAATTTGATTTAGTATTTCTTCATGTAGATAAATACATCAGTAATTATGTAGTCATGTCTCTTACAAGGCATTTACTGTTAACTAGTATCTCTATAAACAGAAAATAGTCTCACACATACACACAAAAGCACATGCATATATGTACATGTGCATGCAATTACATTCAATTTTTTTTTAATATTTATTTATTTATTTATTATGTATACAATATTGTCTATGTGTATGCCTGAAGG
>LOJH01002449.1:42745-54149 GCA_001685095.1 Ellobius talpinus
GAGCCACCATGTGGTTGCTGGGAATTGAACTCAGGACCTTTGGAAGAGTAGCAGTGTTCTTAACCGCTGAGCCATCTCTCCAGCCCCTAAAAATAAACTTATTAATTTTACATTCTGGCCATGGTTTCCCCTCTTTCTTCCCCTCCCATTTCCCCATCCCCTTTCTGTTTCCATCCCCCAGTCTACTCTGTTTCTGTTTAGAAAAGGGCAGGTCTCCCATGAGTACAAATAAAACATGGCATATCAAGTTGCAGGAAGACTAAGGATCTCCCCATGTATCAAGGCTGGGCAGGGCGACCTGTGTGAGAAGTAGGGTCCCAAAAGCCTGTAAAAGAGTCAGAGATAGCCAGTTGGCGCACACCTTTAGTCCCAGCACTCAGGAGGTAGAGGCAGGAGGATCTCTGAGTTCAAGGCCAGCCTGGTCTACAGAGTGAGTTCCNGAGTGAGTTCCAGGACAGGCACCAAAGCTACAGAGAAACCTTGTCTCAAAAAAAGCAAAACAAAACAAAACAGAGATCAAAGACAGCCCCTGTTCCCACTGTTAGGAGTCCCCACGAGAGGACCAACCTACACAACTGTAACATAATATGCAGAGGTCCTAGGTCAGTCCCATACGTGCTTCCTGTTGTTGATTCAGCCTCTGTGAGCTGTGCCCATCCCAAGTTGGTTGATTCTGTGAGTTTTCTTGTGGTGTCCTCGACACCTATGGCTCCTATAATCCTTTCTCCTCTGCTTCTGCAGGATTCCCCAAACTCTGCCTAATGTTTGGGTGTGGGCCTGCATCTGTTTCCATCAGCTGCTGGATAATTGGCCTTTCAGATGACAATTGGGCTGGGCACCAATCTGGACACAGGAGATGGCCAGTTCAGGCTATGCATTTGCTATTGCTAGGAGTCTAAGTCTTCCTTTTAGACTCCTGGGAGAGTCTCTTGTGCCAGGTTTTTACCTGACCCCAAAATGCTGCCCCTCTCCCCAGTAGTCTCAGTATTTTCCCCCTCTGCCTGCTCCCCCAACCTGATCACTCATGTTCCCATCCCCACCTGCCCTCAGTCTACTCATGAAATCTCTGCTATCTCCCTTTCCCAGGGAGATCTGGTGTCCCTGAGTATAGGTTTCTTGTTTTGTGGCCTTGTGGATTTACTCATTTGGATTGCCTAGTCATGACCTTTACTACTTTTTCTCTTGGATTGCCCATCCTCTTATTTATAAAAGTAATCACTTTCTTTAATTTCTTTATTAATTTTCTGTTTGCCCTTGGAGTTGCAGATACTCTTTCCAAATTTGTTGTCGCTTGGTGTTAATGCTGTCCTTGTCTTTATTATGGTATTTGGGTTTGTGATATAAGTTAAGATTTCCTCTTACTTCATATAGCACGCACATGATTTTTAAGTTAATCTTTGTAAGATTTTTGGAATTCCATTTTTAAAAATCTTTTCTTTTCCAGAAGGAATTTATTTTTATATATCATTATAAGATTTGCTGGTTTTATTTCATATGAGTATTTAGTTTTGGTGGCATCCATTGTTAAGCTGTTTTCCCTCTGAACTGAAAGGTTTATGGATTGTCTTTTTTTTTAGAGATTTGATGAGTTTTTTCACAGTGGCATTGTAATACTCACATGTACACAAAAATATCAGATGGTAAAAATGTGGTTGTGAGGCCAGGGGAGTTTGCAGATGAAAGAGAAGCAGCTTCTCAGTGTTGTCACTAAGGGGAATGAAGAATACCATCTGTTGTCTGAAGATAGACGGGACAGTTTCATCATTATAGGAGCATCATAGGATGTGCTGACACAAACTGAGAAACTAAGATCACTACAATGTTGCTGTTGCTTGTTGATGTCTGCAACCACCATAGTATTTGCCTTGTTGGAAATACCTTTTTTTTTTTCCTGAGACAGAGTTTCTCTGTAGCTTTGGCACCTGTCCTGGAACTACCTCTGTAGACCAGGCTGGCCTTGAACTCTTAGAGATCTGCCTGCCTCTGTCTCCCGAGTTCTGAGATTAAAGGCATGCGCCACCACTGCCTGGCATTTTTTTTTCTTTTTAAAACGGGTTTCTTTGTAGCTATGGTTGAACTCACTGTATAAATCAGACTGGCCTTGAACGTATAGAGTACTGCCTGCCTCTGCCTCCTAAGTAATGGTTTTAAAGGTATGTGTCACCATAAATTAATAGCCTTGGAAATATTTTTATGCAACATTTGGCTGATGTTCCCAGATCAGATATTCTTTCTAAAATATTGAAAATATAAATGTGTATCATTAATGTTATATATAACTAATGTGAGATAAGGATATGATTAAGAAATTGAGGGTAGTAGAAATGGCTCAATGGCTGAGAGTGCTGTGGTGCCCTACACCTTTAATCCCAGCACTCGAGAGGTAGAGGCAGGTAGATCTCTGAGCTTGAGGCCAGCCTGGTCTACATTGTGAGTTCTAGGACAGCCCCAGCTACACAGAGAAACCCTGTCTCAAAAAAAACCAACAAAAACAACGAAAGAATGTTTCCTGCTCTTCCAGAGGACCTAAGCTTCCATTACCAGCGTCCAGGTTGGATGAGTCACCAACTGGCTGACAGCTGCCTGTTACTCCAGATCCAGGGCATCTGACACCCTCTTCTGGCCTCTGTGAGCACCTGCATCTATGTGGCACACATTCACATAGACACATAAATATACACATAAATAAAAATTAATCATTAAAAAATTAGGACACTAAATTAAAGCTCTTTCCATTGTCCCAAACAAAATATTTTAATGGAAGGTACTTTGAAGACTAAAAGTATATGCAAACAGATAGTGTGATCATGTCGCAATCACATTGACAGCATCTGAGTTTGTTATTAAATAATTTAATGATCAATGCTCAGTAGAGCTTGTAGCTATTTACAACAAGCATTTCTGTCTTGATAAAATAACGTGTTCTTCAAAGATCTGTTCTATGAATACAGTGTTAGAATATTTTTAATTTCTTTTTATTCTGAACAAATCTCAATAACTGATTATTTTAAATACTCATTTTAGAACAGAAGAAAGTTAAAGTTAAAAAACTGAAGCCAGAATTTCCTGTATATATGCCTTTAGAAAATGCATATATTCAGTCTTATGATCATGGGACTTCTATTGAAGAAATAGAGGAGCAAATGGATGATTGGCTGGAAAACAGGAGCAGAACACAGAAAAAGCAGGTAATTAAACTTTTTAAAGTTGATTTGAAGAGCTGATGGACATCAAATCCAGAAACCAGGAAGTACAACCATGAGCTGTAGCCCCACCCTGTAGATGTTTGATAATTGGTTTGTGTTTGCTGCCTTTGTAAAAGTTGGTCCACCTGTGTAGCCAAGGCTAGCCCAAAATCTATTATCCTTTTACCTCTACCTCCCACATTCTGAGGTTGCAGACTAACACCATTTCTCTGTGCGTAAATAAATGTTTACACTTGCTTTAACTGAATAAGAAACCTAAAGTACATTCACTGTCGTTACACAGTTCAGAGAACTATTATAGATTGAACTTGTTAACCATTGCAAAGATAAAGGGTTAGAATAATGGCCAGCAAGAGAACTCAGAAGATAAAGGCACTTGCTACCAAGCCTGATGGTCCAGGTTCAATCTTTGGAACCCACATGATGAAAGGAAAAAAACAATTCCCACTAATTGTCTTTTGTCCTATGAGGGGATTTTATCTTTGTAGGGTAAGTTCAGAACCTGTCCTTCACTTTTCTATTCTATAGAGTCATTTTAGGAGCACTAGCGTTAGTTTGTCTTCAAAGGTCTAGAAAACTCAGCAGCGCATTCATCCAGCTTGATTTATTCTGTTAGGAGATCTCATTATTCCTCAGTGTCATTGGATGCTACTTATCTGTTTAAGTGGGCTACATCTTCTTGCTTTAAATGTTAGAAGGTCATATGTGTCTGGAAATTGTCTTAGTTATTCTGCACCTCCTATTTTATTGGAATATAACTGTAGAATATTTCTTAATGATCCTCTGGATTT
This sequence comes from Ellobius talpinus, assembly GCA_001685095.1. Lineage (NCBI taxonomy): Eukaryota > Metazoa > Chordata > Mammalia > Rodentia > Cricetidae > Ellobius > Ellobius talpinus. The sequence goes on from LOJH01002449.1 coordinate 46,743, forward strand.
AAGTGATACCTGTTAGAATTGCTGTTTCTCCCTCACTTTACAGATTTGGGTCTTCTCTTTTTCCTTTGGTTAGTTTGCCCAAGTTTGCTAGTTTCATTTTTTCCATAAGCCAACTTTGTTTCATTGATCCTTTCTATTATTTTAGTGTCTGTTTCATTGAGTTCAGCCCTGATCTTTTTTAAATTTCCTTTACTGATTTTAATTTATTCTACTTGAGACACATCACTAGGTTATTTGTTTGAGAATATTCTGTTTTTATACATTTGCTACTTCTCACACATTCTTATATATTGTTTCAATTTTAATTTAATTATAGGAATCCCCTCCATTTTTTCAATGGCCTAGTTTTATTCAAAGTATATTATTGGTCAGGCTCTATGTGTTTTGCATGATATCTGTATGTAGTTCTCTTGCTGTTGACTTTTTTATAACCTAGTTCCATTATAATCTGGTAAGATGCAACAAATTCAGTTTTTAAAATTGTTAAGATTTCATTTTATTTTATGTGCATTGGTGTTTTGCCATGGGTGTCAGGTCCCCTAGAACTGGAGGTACAAACAGTTGTGAGCTGCCATGTGGATGGTAGAACTTGAACTCGGGTCCTCTAGAAGATCAGTCTGTGATCTTAACCACTTCTCCAGCCCTTTGTTCTGTTTTTGTCTGAATGGTCACTGATGAGAGTAAAGACTTCCACTGTTGTTGATTTGGTCTGTTTCTCACTTTATGTCCAGCAGAGTTTTATAAAATTGGGTGTTGCAAGTTCAATGTATGTATGTCTATAATCATTATATCCTCTGATGAGTATTACCTTTATGCATATGTGGTACCTTCTTTTTTCTCTTTTAATTTTGGCTTAAAGTCTGTCCTAGTAAATATGAGTGTAACTACACCTTCTGGCTTAAGGGTTCTACTTGCCTAAAATATTTATCATTGTTTCACTTCCAGCTTTTACTGGTGAGGCAAGCTTCCTGAATGCAGCACATTGCTGAATCTTTGTTTAAATGTAGTCACCCTGCATCTTTTACTTGGAGAATTAAAACTGTTTACATAATTATTGTTGAAATGAATGGTTTATGACTTACTGTATTGACAATATTTGGTTCCCCTTCTCATTTATTTGTTTCTTTCACACATTTTATGATTGTATGTATTTTTCCTTGTCTCATTGGTCTTTTGATGAATCTCTGAGATCTGCTATGTTCTATTCATTCCTACTTTTGTATTAACTGTCTGAAGGTTATAACTAATCAGCCTTGACTTTAAGCCTGGCCTGATGCTTTTTCTTATGTTTCATCTAGTCTGTTGATGAGGGAGGTTCTGAAGTGTGTGTGTGTGTGTGTGTGTGTGTGTGTGTGTTAATCTCATCTGTTGAGTTTTTTGCTTCCAAGATTTCTGTTTGGTCTTATTCAAAATCTCTGTCTCTTTATTGAGTGTCTCACTTATCTCCTGTATTTTTAAATTCATTCAGCTATTTATTTGTATATTTCTGGCATTCATTTATATTCATAAAAGCCACTCTCTTAAAGAGCTGAGAGAGTCTGAAAGATCAAGGTTCCTCATAAGTATGGGATCCACAACACTGGTGCTGTTTCTCCCTGCAGTTGTTATAGGGGTGAATATACAGGAGCAGGATATCAATCATCAGTTTGCTTGGTTGGATCCAGTTAGTCAGCTGGGGGCTTTTACCTTCCCTGTTCTCTAAGTTGTAGTATCCCAAGGTTTGAGTACAGCTAAGGCCATGGCTAGAACAAGGCACAATTTCTCAGCTGGATTGATGTGTAAGCTAGTGACAAAACACCCACTCAGAGTACTTGAGATTCTAGGTTTGATCACCTTACAGAAGAAGAAAATAAGGAACAACAAAACAAGTCAGAAATAAAGAAAAACTGAGAAACAAATAAGTGAAAACATAAGCAAATTAAATAAAGAAACAGTAAAAACCAGCATCATATAAAAGGGTGCAAAATTAATATATAATAACCTAGCTGCTATAATGAATGTATGACTAACTTTTTATAAAGGAAGAAATGAAAGTATAGTCAGTGGTAGATGGCTTGTCTAGGTTACACAAGGCCCTGAATCCTATTCCTGGCACTTTAATCAGTCAATAGATAAAATTTCAAAAGGACGATGAAAGGAGGTAAAGGGAAAGAGGAAGAAGAAAAAAATAAAAAGGGAAATAAAGTGGAGGAAGATTATAAAGAAAAGACACTTTTTTCAGTTGAATTTTTAAAAAAAAATACAGCTGAGCTGGGCATAGTGGCACACAGCTCTAATCCCTGCACTTAGGCAGAGGCAGGAGAATATCGGTGAGTTCCAGCACAGCCAGAGCTACATAGTGAGATCCTGTCTTGACAAAAAAAAAGTCTAAAAATTAGAGGTGGGCCTAGACTAGTGGTAGAGAGAGCACTTGTCTGCATGTGTAGGGCAAATAATAACACTTAAAATCAATAAAGACAATGAGAGATATATCATCATAGTATTGAAAGGTATAATGGGGATAAGAAGTTCTTGTGTGGGGGAGATGTAGCTACAGGATGTTACACTAAGGAGAGGCCAATACATGTCTTTTCTCACTGATAGGAGAACAAAGAAATAATTCTAGCTTGGTGAACCAATGATTGTGTTGGAACTGTGTACAGGAGTTGACTCAAAGAGAAAAATCCTATCAAAAAGTTTACCCCATATGTGATGACTGACAAAAGCTGTATCCTTATAGCACCCTACCCACTTATATGCTGGTCTATCTGAGTTACTACCTTCTGAGCTACAGCTTTTAGTGCTTTACATTCAGGTTCCTGAGTGGAACTTTAGTGGTCTTATGAGTCTTTCCTGAGTCTTATGACTCTTCTCTTCCCTCCATAAGAGAATGTGTTTGTCAGTCCAGGAAGGATGCCTATACTAGGCTAGAATATTGGCTTTACCTGCCTCTGTTTTTGTTTTGTTGTTTGTTGTTGTGTTTTGTTTGAGTATTTGGTTAGAAAAAGACCTTGAAATTCTTTCTGGTTCTCCTTCCTCTACTTGTGTCCTTCTGTGCCTGGTTTTATGCAATGTTGGGGATAGAACTTGGGGTTTTGTACATACTAGATAAACACAGAACTACATTCCCAACCCCTAATAGGCATTTTTTTCTGAATAGTTTAAGGGAGTGTTGACTGTAGTGATATTTGTGTGTGTGTGTGTGTGTGTGTTTTAACAAATAAAGCTTGCCTGAAGATCAGAGTACACAGCTAAGCCACTAGAGGCCAGGCAGTGGTAGTAGCATACACCTTTAATCCCAGAATTTGGAAGACAGGCAGAGAGATGTCTGTTAGTTCAAGGCCACACTGGGCTACACAAATCTGAGTCTGTCTCAAAGAGAAATAGAGCTCACACAAAGGTGATCCCAGTATTTGGGCTCCCATGCCTTTAATCCCAGCACTAGGGAAGTGGAGACAGGAGTGATATTGCTGGGTGGAGAGGGGAGTATAAGGTGGGAGGACACAGGAGCTCAGTATAGTCTGAGGTTTCGTAGAATTTGAGGCAGTCTGAGATGCAGTCTGAGGAGACAGTCTGAGGACAGGATCTTCCTTTTGGTCTGAACATTGGTAGAAGTAAAAGGTCTCTCTAGTGGCTGGCCACACTGCTTCTCTGATCCTTCAGCTTTCACTCCTAATATCTGACTCTGGGTTTTATTTATTAAGACCAATTAGAATTCATGCGACAGTTGACTATAGTTAGGCTGTGTTATCCCTGATGGCATTTAATATTTGTACCTATAGAGATGTGATTATCAGGGCTATGACAAGTCCTTCTTACCAATGGAGTTTTCACAGAATGTGGAAAGCCTTGAACAGCACATCCTTAAGTTTTCAGTCTACATGACCTGTCAGAACTACAGCAATACCTTCTTATTGACTAAGTGGTCCCATTGGACCCTAGAAATACTCTACTCACTTAGTGTATTAGAGTTTGCTAGAGAAACAAAACTGATGGCATGAATCTATATATGTACATAAAGGGAATTTATTAGAGTGGTGTACAGACTGTGATCCAGCTAGTCCAACAGTGGGTATCTACCAATGGAAAGTCTGAGAATCCAGTAGTTGTTCAGTCCATGAGGCAGGATTTCTCCTCTGGTATTCGGTGTATGCTGGAATCCTGAAGTAGGTTCTTGTGTCAGTGAAGGGATAAACTTGGCAGTGAGAGCAAGGGCAAGCAGGCAAAGACCAAGGGCTTCCTTCTTCCATGTCCTTTATGTAGGATGCCAACAGAAGGTGTGACTCAGATTTAAAGTGGGTCTTCCCACTGGCAATGATTTAATTAAGGAAAATCTCTCACAGGTATACCCAGCCACTTCAGTTTTAGCTCATTCCAGATGTGGCCAAGTTGACAATCAAGAATATCACATTTGGAAAACATTAACTGTCTGGGGCAAGGGACAATCAATTAAGGGGTGACAGCCAAGAAATTTCTGAAGCTTCAGCCTGTCCAGTTATCAACCTTGCTCCTGTCAAAGCCAACCACCAAAAACTGGTACTGCTTCTTCTGTAGTGGATTCTCATTGACCATTGTACCTTCCACTTTCTTTACTATTACAGCCCTTGCTCCTCTTTGCATACATTCTGGGTCTGTGTCAGACAGCCCCCCAAGCCATGACTAGCCCATGTCACTCTGTTTTACCAGTAAATTCCAGGATATCTATTAGAACCCTGAATTATGGTTGTTCTGTGTTGTCTCATCTCCAGGGAAAATGAGTCTCTAACAATAGAGCCCCCTATCTTTCTTTGATGATTTATTTATTTTTATTTTATATGCATTGGTCTTTTGCTTACATGTATGTCTGTGTGAGCGCATAGGGTATGCCAGAACTAGAATAACAACCTGTATCTCCATTTGGCTTTCCCACATAGCTGTATTCTTCCTAGCTAAAGGCCAATTCAATTTTTATTATCAGCCAATGAAAACAATGCATATTCACAACATACAGATGGATTATCACACAGCATTTCCCCCCTTTCTGTCTAATCAAAAAGGAAAGTTTTTAACTTTAAGATAGTAAAATTACATACAACAGAACAGTTATCAATATCTAGCCTATTTGTATTTGCCAAAATTTGAGAAAATACTCTATTATCTATCTTATCTTGGTGAGTCTATAGTTTTATATCTAATTTACCTTTTTATCATAACTAAGAAAGGCTGTAATTATAACTATCTAGTCTTCAACTCCATCAAAGACCCGAGAAAGAAATATTACCTGAGTAAGCAGGAAGTACAGGCAAGAGACTTCCAAAAATGTAACAAATGACAGAAATAGCTGGCTGCCTGGAAGTCACCCAAGGTTCCTCTACAGTGTTGGGTCATCCATCTTTGGCCTACAGAACTAGTATATCTGAAAGACTATCCTATGATGGATGGAATTCTGAAAGACTGTCCTACCTTGCCTTGGCAAAGCTCAGCAGTCCAGTTTGAACATTAACTGCCAGCAATTGAGGTAAGGACAGTTTCTTTGCCCACATGGCTAGCTTTTGCCATAAAGAAAATAAACTCCATACAGAGTTTCTTTGCCCATCATCTTTTCTGGAGTACATTGTTGTTTCCAGGAACAAACATGTCTCACTGTCATGAAAAATTTAAGTTATTAAAACTTTTTAAATGCCATATTCTGTAGGTCTTTGAAATGTTTGAAGAATATCTATCCATCTGAAATATATCATCTTTGTATATCTAGAAAATCTAATTAATATGACTATATGTTTGACTATATGTTTGACTAACATGACTATGTTTTACTATATAGTAACTATATTTTTGTAAATCTGTATTTCTTAATTATACATTACATTTTTAATTGAGCTGTATAAACTCAATGCATTAAACAAGAGTAGGAATATACATATAGTATAACAAAATTAACCTTAAATTTATATTAATAAACTAAAATTTATACCATTGTAAAATATTTTAAGATTAACAGTTGTTTTTGGATTAAAGTAGATTCAATAATCTAACTTTTTATCCTATTTCTATAACATATCCCCCTTCTTTTAGAAAGAGATCAACTATGACCAATAACAATTTATAACCACCCCTCATTAGATGAAAACAAACATTTATAAACAATATATTGGGAATTTGAGCATAGTTCTCTCTACTACTTCCTGTTGATTGGTGGGTGCTGGTGATCTTTGAGGGACCCTGAGAAAAATTTAACATAATTTTTAAGTCTTGGCTGTAGTATTTTGTGAGGCTGGATCATCTCAGTCAGCAGCCTTGAAGCTGTTCTAGATGCTGGGTCACCTGGGCCATCCGTTTTTATTGCTGTCAGGTCTGCTTGTTCTGAATCTATATAAGCTTTTAAAGGTAACATGCATATCTATATTAATACAAATATAAACTGTGCATGTACCAATCAAAAATGATTTTTTGTCTTATGTTTGGGCAGGTAAAATATATATCATGTGTCTTGTAGATACTTCAGGTTTATTTTCACATGTCTGTAGTCAGGTTTTTCAGGAGGTCTTCCTCAATCAAACCTGATTTTTCTTAATCCAAAATGAATCAAGAGCCTCTCATTTTATGTTGGAAACAAAAGCATAACCTCTCTTTCCCAAAATAACATTTTTAAAATGTATAGATTGGTTTAATTTAGTAGCTTTTACAATTAAATGTCTCTCAGCAGTTAACACATTAACAGAAAGATCCAAAGAAAATACAATAATATACATAATCCAGTTGCTCTGTGTATTTTCCATCTTTATGTGGCTTATTATATTTTTATTGTTCTATTTTCTTTTTAAGACTCTTTTTATCTTTAAATCTTTTTTTAAAAAACAATGACTGTTTCTACCCCCTTTCTTCCCTCTCCCAGGCCTATGTGTATTTTTTAAACACACTATAACCCATTTAGAGGTTTTATTTTTGGTTGTTTGTTTGGTCTGAATCTGTTTTTACTGCTTATCTCTATCTTTTTCTGGCCACATGAATATTTTAAACTGCTAAGCTGCATGTTTAGGACCAAAGCGGCAGTGGCTTTGGCGTCTTGCTCTGCCCCATTCATTGGTTCTGAGAGCTTAGTTTCATTGTGGAGGTACTGGTGAGAACCATGTTTACTACAACTATGGGGAGTTTCTAGGTCCACACTGCCACCGACTGTCATGCTGCCCACTTCTCATAAACACCATACAAGTATTTGGTAGCAGGGCCCTCTTAAGAGCCACCAGTTTTTGTTGCTAGCATTAAGCCAGGAAACTTTCTCTTAAAGGAGCCATGCCTCTTGTTCACCACCAGTAAACATAGCCCACCTGGGAAATGCAGCTACAAGGAAGCCGTCTTGACTCCGTTCTTGTGTGTCTAGAAACTTTTTTTAATATATTTATTTATTTATTATGTATACAATATTTTGTCTCTGTGTATGCCTGAAGG
>LOJH01002449.1:54240-72972 GCA_001685095.1 Ellobius talpinus
CCACCATGTGGTTGCTGGGAATTGAACTCAGGTCCTTTGGAAGAGTAGGCAATGGTCTTAACCAGTGAGCCATCTCTCCAGCACCCTCTAGAAACCTTTTTTAAAATTTTGTCAGATTTTATGTGGACATTTCGTCCACATGCTGGAGCGCCATAATAAATGGAAATTTCTCTGTCCCACCGTATCTTACAGCCACTTCTAAATAATCACCCAGAGACTTAATAGTAATTATAAATATTTAGCCAATAATTCAGGATTAGCCCTAATGAGCTCTTACATTTAAATTAACCCATTTCTATTAATCTTCATTTTGCCACATGGCTTTGTGGCTTTACCTATTTCCTAGACATCTTGCTTCCCCAGCAGCTGGCTTGAGTCTCTCTCCCTGACTCCACCCTTCTCTCTGTATCTCTCTTTGGCTTTCCGGCTTAGCTGTATTCTGCCTGACTATAGGCCAATTCAGCTTTTATTATCAACCAATGAGAGCAGCACATATTCACAGCATACAAAAGGGTTATCCCACAGCATTCATATATGCACAAGCCGTGCCCAGTGTCTCAGACCACTTTGTAGCATGAATTCTAGTTGGTCTTAATAATAAAACCCAGAATCAAATACAGAGGCTAATGCTGAAGATCAGAGAAGCAGAGAGGCCATCCACTAGAGAGTTCTCTACCAATACTCAGGCCAAAGGGACAATCCTGTCCTCAGACTGCATCTTCAGATTTCATCTGTTTCCACCAAACCTCAGACTGCACTAAGCTCCTATCTCCTTCCACCTTATATTCCCCTCTCCACCGAGCCCTATCTCTCCTGTCTCCACCTCCCTGGAATTAAAGGTGTGGGAGCCCAAGTGCTGGGATCACCTTTGTGTGAGTTCTGTTTCTCTTTTAAACAATCTTGTGTAGCCCAAGGTGGCCTTGAACTCACAGAGATCCCTCTGCCTCTGTCTCCAGATCCTGGGATTAAAGGTGTGTCCTACCACTGCCTGGCCTCTAGCGACTTAGCTGTGCATTTTTGATCTTCAGGCAAGCTTTATTTGTTAAAACATAAGCAAAATATCATTACACCACTTTCTGTTGCTTGTGAGTCAAGATATAAGAACTTTTAGCTACTTCTCTAGCATCATGTCTGCCTGCATGCTGCCTTTACTTCCCATCGTGATAATGAACTAAGCTTATGAACCGTAAGCCACCCACCACAATTAAATGTTTTTCCTTTATAAGAATTGCTGTGGTCATGGTGCCTCCTTCCAGCAATAGAACCCTGACTGAGACAGATAATGCACATAAGCCACCATGCTCATTCTTTGGGGTTTGGTAGGTGGGTTGTAGAGGGTGTTGTGCTCACTTACATAGGTATGTGTAGAGGCCAAAGGCTGACATCAGGATTTTGTCCTCTATTGCTTCTCTACCTTACTTTATACAGGGTCTTTCCTGAACCTGGAGTTTTCTTTCAGCTAAACTGGCTGGGCAGCAAGCCCCCAGGATCTGATGTCTTTTCCCCTCTAAAGCCCAACCCCCACTGGGGTTACAGGCATACTTTGTCATGCCCAGATTTTATATCAGTGCTGGGGAACCTGAACTCAGGTCCTCATACTGAGCCATGTCCCCATCCCCCAGTTCATTCTTTTAAAATAAGTTATTTGTCTTTATTTTATGTGTGTGGGTGTTTTACCTGCATGTGTGTTAGGGTGGTCTTCACAACACTAATTATGGTATCAATGTGCAGCTTTTATCAGATACTCTTAATCAACGTGAGGAAAATCTCTTTTATTTCTAATTTGCTTGTGGTTTTAATCATGAATTAGATGTTAGGTTTTTAATCAGTTTCTTTATCTGCATTTAATAGAATTATGTAGTTTTTCTTTTATCTATTAGTATAGAAAATGCTATTGATTAATATTTTAATGTTAAACCAGTCTTAAATTCTAAAGAAAATTTTCACTTGGTATTATCATTTTATGTACATGGAATTTTTTGTAAATTTTTGTTTTAGTTTGTGTTTGTGTTACTATTCTTCTGTAATTTAATTTTAGTATTTTTTAAGATTTATTTTTATTTATGTGTCTGTGTCTCTATCCTACCTATATGTGTGTACATACCCAAAGAGACCAGAAGAGGGTGTCAGAACCCCTGAGCTGGAGTTAGGCCCTTGTAACATGCCTGGCATGAGTGCTGAAAATCTAACTCAGATCCTCTGGAAGAGCAGATTGTGTTCATATCTGTACACCACATGCATGCCTGATGCCTACAATACCTAAAGAGGGCCAATTTCTTGGAAATGGAGTTTGGACAGTTATGAGCTACCATTTGCAATGCTGTTGAGTTGAACTTGGTTCTCTGGAAGAGCAGCCAGTATTCCTAACTGTTGAGTCATCTCTCCTTCCCCAACTTTTTTATTTAAAAACTATTTATTCTTTGATAATTTCATACATATATGCAAGTGTCATGGATCAATTATCCCTCCTAACACCATTATTTCTTTCTTAACCTGTTGAATCAAGGGCATGAGAAGCCCAAAGCAGCCAATGAGAAGCCTAAGCTTCCAGTTCAAAGTGATGTTTGTTGTGTCTCCTTGTAGGAACATTCTCCTCTATGAAACCAAAACTTCTACGCCAGCAGATTCAAGATAAAGGGAACAGGAAGCAAAAATTTTCCTATTGGGTCACTAAGGGTGATAGTGAGTTGAACTATTCTATTTTCCACCCCTTGATTCCTGTACCCATGAATCATGGCTATGTGAGAGACCCTACCATATACTGGAAGCTGATTCAAAGCTTATATTGCCTTCTAGAAAACCTGCCCCTGTCCTCCAGACTACTGCCATCTACTTGGCAGTGTAACTGTGTCTTCAAAAGGCCATTCCATCTTTTTATCAGGCTAGTTGCTTCAGGATATGGAGGAACATGGTAAGACCAATGGGTCCACTGTCCCACTTCTGTGACTATGAAGTGAAGTTTGTTGGTCAGAATCAATACCGTGTGGAATACCATGACAATGGATATAGCACTCAGTAAGTCTACAGATGGTAGTTTGGCAGAAGCATTATGTGCAGGTAGGCAAAGCTGTAATCAGAATAAGTATCTACTCCAGTAATTGGTAAAGAGTTGTGATTTCTATGAAGTAAGTGGTCCAGTGTAGTCAACCTTGCTGACTAATTACCCTGAGTAATGATACTGTATCTGCGACTCAAAGTTGGTCTCTGCTGTTGGCAGATCTGGCATTCAGCAGCAGCTATAGCCAAGTCAGCCTTGATAAGTGGAGGTCTATGTTATTGAGCCCATTTATAGCCTTTATCTCTGCCCCCATGGCCTCTTTGTTCATGGGTCCATGGGGCAATGGCAGGGATGGCTGGGGAAAGAGGCTAGCTGTTCACAGAATGGGTCATCTTATTTGTGATTACTCATTTCCTCCTCTACTGAAGCCACCTTTGGATGAGCATTTACGTGGGACACAAGTATCTTCACATACTTTTCCTGTTTACAGAGATCTGTCCACACACTTCTTCCCCGAATGTCTTTCTCACCAATTTTTCAATCATGCTCTTTCCAAGTTTCTGACCATGTAGCCAGTCCATTGACTATAGCCCATGAATCAGCGAACAATCATATATCTGACCATTTCTCCTTTCAAACATAATGTATGACCATGTGTACTGCCCAAAATTCTGCCCACTGTGAAGATCTCTTTTCTTCGTTGTCTTTCAAAGTTTTCCCAAAAATAGATTGTAAAGCTGCATCTAATCCATACAAATTACTTCACCTTTGGGTGGTGGTGGTGCATGCCTTTAATCCCAGCACTTGAAAGGCAGAGGCATGTGGATCTTTGAGTTGGAGGCCAACCTGGTTTACAGAGTAAGTTTCAGGACACAGAGAAACACTGTCTCAAAAAAAAAACCAAAATAATAATAATAATAATAATAATAATCTAAAAATAAGTAAATAAATTACTCCACCTTCTTAAGATCTTAAAAGGCTCAACTTAGGTAATTTCTCATGATTCTTCATTAATGACAGCACCTACAACATATTTATAGCAATAAATAAAAGATGACAAATCTCCAAATGATAGCAGTGTTAGGAATTCAATAAATTTAAAAACGTTATTTTTGATTATTTTATAATTGCCTGATATCTTAAAAGTTGGTAATTATCTTAATTCAGTTTCTAAAATGATTTAGCTAGTGTTTTAATCCAATAAGATAATCAATTTGTGAATAATTACTGAGATTGCTGATTAATGAGAATAAGGTTTTACTGTCCATGGAAAGCCACAACAATATTTTCTACCATAACTATTATACCAAACTCTTTTAAAATCAAGCATTGTCTTTTCTCCCCCTGGTGACCTAGTAGTAATGTTCTGAGTGTTTTATGTTGGAGACCTGGATTTCATTCCTGTTCTCATTATCTCTTTCCTTGGGGCTGCAATGCATAAAATAAGAACTAAAATGACTATTCTGCATCCTTATTGCCATCGGCTGCACCCTTGTCAGATTCATAAGCTAATCTTATGAAACTAGATGGGTCTGGTTAGTACGGAGTTGGAAGACCTCAAAAAGAGCAGAGTCCGTGAATCACAGTATCTTCTCTGCAGCTGGCATTTCATCTTCCAAGAAACTGTCTTATAATTATTACTGTACTTTTCTCTGTGCTACTTGATTGATTCGCTTGCTCTAAGAATAAAAGGTCTTTAGAAGTAATTGGGGTTTTTAGTCATTTGAATGAATATGCTTATTTTGTTTTCCAAATTTAAATAAGCCTCTTTGGTTGAAAAGATACTTGGTTGTATTCTTGAGAAGAAAGTATCCCAACTCGCAATGTTTTTTATTGCATAGAAGTACTTGTTGAAACTCCTGATTTACCTCCTCATGTCTGTTTTTTCTGTTTGATAGTTTCTACCTTACTTTATAAATGTTGTTCTCATCGGGATAACAGACTCTAAGAATGGTATCAGTCAGTTGAAGATGGATGACATAGTCTTCTTTATGAAATAAGAGTGGTCATTTGTTTGTATTATGGAGTATTCCAATATGGATGTAATTTTTAAACTAGTATCTTATTACTGTGTTATATATTACTATATTGTTAGCATTATTATTTTTCTATATGTCATCACTGACTTGTTTTCAGGAAGCAGCTTTTCAAATACCTCATACATTTTAAACAAACTCTGTATCAACATTTTAGAATGCCATAAGAGTTGTGTACTGGTAGATTGTTTTCAAATGTTTCTTTGGAGGGAAGGAACCTTTGATTTGTAGCACTGTTCAGCTTCAGTGGCTTGCTTTCTCCCACTGTCAGCACAAAGCAGTGTTGGGAAGAGCTGCATGGTCACCTCTCACTTTCCCTCCTACAGATACAGTATATAACATCCTCAGAGGCATACACAGTAGACAGCTGTAGTAAAAGAGGAATGCACACTAATCTGCAACTGGAGAAACTCCAAAGTCTGCCATGTTTTGAGCATCCTGCTCAGAGTCTCAGGTGAGGGGTTTGCTCAACCCTGGGAGACTTTTCTGTGAAAATATACCGAAGTGCAACCCTCTAAACTAAGCATTTTGGTCTCAAACATTTTGCAGGTGAGATATTTGAAACTCACTTATTTTACTATAAGTTAATTTTAATTTTTTTAAATTAACTTATAGTAATTAATTAATTACTATATAGTAATTAATTAATTTTAATTTTTTATGGTAATTGATTAATTGCTGTATAGTAATTAATTAATTGATCTATAGTAATTAATTAATTAATTTTAATTTTGAGTTAGCTATAAGTTAGTTTTAATTTTTACTATAAGTTAATTTTAAGTTGTTGCAATTTAATGTTTAATTTTGGATATACTTAACAGAATCAAAAAGTTTCTGAAAATAGTTGATGCATTTAGGCTCCAGCACACCACCACTCTTTGAGGGGAAAAAAAACCATTTTAAAACAAAAGTGTGTAACTTTTAGGGAAATAAGTTTAATTCAGTCATTCCCTAGTTTCTGTAGCCATCTGCAAAACTACATTAAGTGGTTATGTAGATTATTTTCCTGTTGTTATTTAGAAGGCATAAATACCAGTCTGTTTATTGCTTCTTTTTGTTATCTGCTATTCTGTAGTTGCCACTCTTTTACCTTTCTGTTATTTGACTAGTGCAATTTGACTAGCACAGTGCTTTTAAGCTTGTTAAATTGAGTATCATTTTCCCATGCTTAAAAAAGAAGCAAAAGAAACAAGTTAGTAAATGCTTGTCAGGAAAGTATGAGGGCCTGAGGTTGATTTCCAATACCCACATATAGAAAACAGTAAATGGCTACTAGAGAATGGCACACAAGGTTGACCTCTGAGATCCATCAACACACACACATTTATGCATTTTTACATTTCTATGTACACACACACACACAAAATAAAAAAAAGATACAAGCCCTGGAGTATTGAGACATTTTTGTCTGAAGATTTTATGAAATTTTTGTTTTGTTTTGCTTCAGATTTTTTAATGTAATTAGACAATGAAAGCTGAAGTCTCCAGTGATCAGTCTCAAGCATTTACCCTAGCAGTCAACTCTTTGTTTTTTTGGGGGGGGGGTTCAAGATGGGATTTCTTTGTGTAACAGTCCTGGTTGTCCAGAAACTCACTTTGTAGACCAGGCTGTCCTCTAACTCACAGAGATCTGCATGCCTCTGCCTCCTGAGTGCTGGTATTAAAGATGTGGGCCATCAGGACCAGCACAATCAACTCTTTGTATTCATCCTTGGCAATATCAGCTTGCACTTAACACTTATTGTGGTGATATTTTGTTTGTGTTTAACAAATAAAGCTTGCCTGAAGATCAGAGTGCAAAGCTAAGTCACTAGAGTCCAAGCAATGGTGGCACACACCTTTAATCCCAGGATTTGGAAGACAGAGGCAGAGGGATCTATGTTAGTTCAAGGCCACCCTGGGCAATACAAAATTGATCCAGTCTAAAAGAAACAGAACTCACACAAAGGTGATCCCAGCAGTTGGGATCACATGCCTTTAATCCCAGCACTAGGGAGGTGAAGAAAGGGGTTGTGTGGCTAGGAGGAGAGAGGATATAAGGAGGGAGGTAACAGGAGCTCAGTGCAGACTGAGGTAGCAGACTGAGGACAGGATCGCCCATTTTGATCTGAGTATTTATAGAGGTAAGAATTCTCTAGTGGCTAGCTGCACTGCTTCTGTGATCTCTCAGCTTTCACCCCCTAATATTTGACTCCAGGATTTTATTATTAATACCAATTAGAATTCATGCTACAACTTACTAGTTAATCCTTCAAGAAAATCATTTTTATCAAATATATCTCCTAAAGTTTTTTACTTCAGAATAATTTGTGCCAATGTCAGTTCCAGAATATCTGTCTTTTGCCAAAAAGTGAACGTTTAAATTTTGTTTATTAGAAAACTCATATATTTTATGTGTTTGTGTTTTAAATCAAAGATACTTTATTTAAGTAAAGAACTAGAAAGAGGGGAAAACTTTACTACAGAATAGGTATAAGAAAGTTCACCCATACACTCTGTAGTTCTTTGGATCAACAGGATAGAAAAGATTATTCATTATGAGAGTTTAAAAAGAAATCGGAATATTTACTCATTACATGTTTTGTATCTTGCTTCATTAAAATCCTATTTTGAGTCTTTTAAAATCACTTCTTGTGGAGATTAAATCCCTGTATTTTCGCAACCTTGTCAGAATATAGCAAGTATGATAACAGAATACAAAATTTACCAGTTTTCTCAGTTTTTCCCAACAAATTCTTCATTTCAAGTTCTTGTTTGCCCAGAGCCTGTAAGAAGTCCATTACCAGTCTTTGGGCACCATCCCTTTCCCTAAAGAAATTACTGTGTGTTATCTAGGATGCCCCTGCAGTCTCTGAGAGGACAAGAGAACCATTGACAATTGCCCTCGCTGATGGCCTCAGCATTGCCCACACCACTTCTCTCTAGCCAGATGTGTACTCACTCCCTTCTCAAGTCCTGGTTTCTAAACACAAACCTTGACCCCTTTCCAGTTCTAAAACTTTTCCTTGATTTTTCTATTACTAAATTTATATTCAGAATTTCTTTTCTAATACTTATTTCTTCAGCTGGGCATGATAGTACACATGCCTTTAATCCCAGGCAGAGGCAGGCAGATCTCTTTGAGTTCGAGGTGAGCCTGGTCTACAAAGCAACTTCCAGGATAGCCAGGACTGTTACATAGAGAAACCCTGTCTCAAAAAAAAGGAGGGAGGGAGGGAGGAAAGAAAAGAAAAGAAAAGAAAACATTTTTTTCTTCACATAGAAATGAAATCTAATGGATATTTTTACAACTAAGGCAGGGATTTTTCTGTACTATGACATTCCATTGTAAACAGAAGAATGTGGAATACAGTGGGATTTCATACTCTGCTGTATTAACTATCTCGTCTTGTTATAGTAGCTTTCTTTGAGTAAGAAGAAAATGCCTTCTTCAGAGCATAGAACAGAGTGTACATTTATATGTATACAAGACTTACATCCTAGTTTACACAGAAAACATTTGTGTATACTTTAATAAAATACTATGAGAATAATGATATGTGTATATAAAGGTAGAAGGGACAGATACTTTGATTTAATTTCCAAAGATTAGTTGAATTATTAATGGTTTAGCACTATCTTATTCTACTGTTTAATCCTCCCTAATGTCATCTTCAATTTAATAATCTCATACAAAAACTATTTCATACAACACAAAGATGCTCTATTTACCATTTCTCTTGTGGTGATTATTGGCTTTAATTTTTTAAATATAAACTTATTTTTCTCTTAGAAACTTTGTATAATGGAAATATTCTACAATTAATTTTAACAATGCCAGGATAATATTGATAATTAAGTGTTTAAAGTGAGTCTTTTGTGAAGCCTACATGTTGGCTTGCTTATAATTAATTACTGCTACCTTGAATCTTACTACATCTGTGTGCTTTGAAATCTGAGAACACAGCCGCTTTTATAACAAGTAAATGCTACCTGTTTTACTGCAGTGGTTCTCAATCCCCCTAACGCTGCAATCCTTTAATATAGTTCCTCATGTTATGGTGACCCTAACCACAAAGTTGTTTCATTGCTACTTCATAACTAATTTTGCTACTGTTATGAATTGTATTATAAATATCTGATAAGCGACCCCAGGGGATTATATCTACACGTTGAGAACCACTGTTCTAGACAGAGATGTTACTGATTAAGTGAATGCTATTTTCTTTGTTTTCCTCTATATTTCCAAAATGAACACTTCTGTTTTTGTGAGATTATGATATTAAACAAAACAGGTACTTAAGTAAATTATATTTTGTTTTTGCAAAAGGGAAGTAATTCATAGAAGACAAATTATACCATATTAAGTATTTTCTAGAAGGGTAATTTCATATTTTAAAATATAAGTGAGATATACCTATAGAGAAGCAGAGACTTTTTTCTTTTGACTTTTCAAAGCCCGCATTTATCAGCCATTGGACAGTACTAGCCCTCTGGTCCTTGTAGACTACTCACTCTGTAATCCAATTTTCTTCCCACCAAAATAATGTCACATTTGCATCTTTTATTCCCTTTCATGATATAAGATGCCCTCCTACATTCTGTAGTATAAGGTTTAGTTTTTATATTTTATATTTCTGCTGTATCTAGCCTTCTTAATAGTGAAAAATATTTTTTGAGACTGAGGTATAATTCTTGGATTGTTATGTCCTAGTTGTTTATAGTCCTCTGTCACCATAAATAACCTGATGGTTTAGGTCATGTCTTTTTTTTATCTCCACTGTGGGTCTATAGGATAAATTGAATTAAATTATGGAATTAGGTTGATCTCACTGATTTGTTCACTCAGTCACTCAATACCCGTTGTACAAGACAATTGTACAGGACAATTTTTTTGGCATGGTTTTAAGTTCTTTGGGCTGTTTCTTCATATTCTCAACTAGTGAGACTAGTCAAAGGTGACAAATTTTGACGTTCAATTAGATTCAAGTGACTAAAACAAAAGAACAGTTTTCTTATGAATCTAAGATATTCTGAAATAGCAATGTGATTAGAATTGAGGAAATAGTAACTTCCTTATGCAATTTCCTGCCTGCCTGCCTGCCTGCCTGCCTCCCTGCCTGCCTGCCTTCCTCCCTGCCTGCCTGCCTCCCTGCCTTCTTCCCTGCNTGCCTCCCTCCCTGCCTGCCTGCCTCCCTGCCTGCCTGCCTGCCTGCCTCCCTGCCTGCCTCCCTCCCTGCCTGCCTCCCTCCCTGCCTGCCTCCTTCCCTGCCTGCCTCCTTCCCTGCCTGCCTGCCTGTCTGCAATGTGTATGAGTGTTTACCTGCATGTTCGTGAATCATGTATATGCCTGGTGTCAGGAGAGGACAGAAGAAGGCACCAGGATCCCTAAAACTGGAACTACAGATAGTTGTAAGCCTCCGTGTGAATTCTTTGAATCAGACACAAGGCCTCCGAAAGAGCAGCCAGTGTTCTTAACCACTGAAACATCTCTCTAGTTCTGGAAATAGTAATTTCTAAATATTTAAATAAGATGTTCAGCAAATCCAAGTATGCATTTGAATGCTAACTTACTAATTCATTGTATGCATCAAACTATTCTCGTAAACAAGATAAGCTTTATTCTCTATCATTAATCTGTATGTTGAATATAATTACACAGGGAAGACCCTTTTGTCAATAAGCTGTGAAAAATCACTTTTTATGCTAAAAAAGAGTGAATCTACGAAAGAAGGTACATTGAGCCAAGACCCGTCACAGACTGTTTAAGATGAGGTAATAGGCGAGAACTACTCTGTAGTATGGGGGACATGGTGTGAGATGAAGCTGGAAGGCAGTAGGTAAACACATAAGCTTAAGAAGCTTAGTTTTCATTTTGTTTTGTTTTTTAATGTAGTATAGAATCTTCATATTTTTTAGATGGAATTGAGTTGTTGACCAGATAATTAGAAGCAAAGATCAAAACTGTAGCCTTAAGTATAAAGGAAAGAAATTCCATAATTAATGCAGAAATAAAATTCAGATTCGCCTAAAAGTATGATGGGTAAATGGTTGGAACTCAGTCTCAAAATGGTTGCCTGACTCAAAAATCAGTATCTTATCTACCTCCTACAATACAAATATATTCTTTGAGTGGAAAGGAAAAACTATTCAGAATTGCTACAGAAATAAAATTCAGATTTGCCTAAAATCATAGCTAACTAGTAAATGATTAAAGCTAGGACTCATATGAGCTGTAATACTCTAAAACTAACACCCATCCACCCCAGAATTGAACTACATTGTGTTACAGTTCCTCACCTGTGTCTGTGTATTAAAGAACTGTACCTTCTCATTTTTATACTGCAATATTCTAGCATAGTGCACTGCCAAACAGTAGACACTTCCTTCAGTTGGTACTTGTTGTACCCTGACCAACCTATGCTGAGCTGGCCCTTCTAGATCCTGGCTGTTTCTCTTAAATAATTGTGACCAATTTATTCTTCCAGCTTGTGAGTGCTCCCATTGCTCCACTTTTCTAGCACTTGATAGTGTATGCAATTTGTGGTTTTTGATATCTCAGTATAGATTTTTTTAATTTGGTTAGTTGTTGGGTAAGTGGATTTATTTTAACATTTTTCTAAAATTGAGATGAAATTTATATAATATAAAATTACCTTTCAAAAGTGAATGGTTGAGTATTATGTAGTATAGTGTAATTAATCATAATGTTGGACGATAACCACTTCTGTGTAGCTCTAAAATATTTTAAAATCATCATGATGGGAAACTCTGTACCTATCAAGCAGTTGCTCTGCCTTCTTGATGCCTAGCAGCCACCAATATGTACTTTGTGTCTGTGCATACACCTATTCTGAATGTTTTCAAAAAAGGGGGGTGAGGAATCATGCAATGTTTTTCTTCTCTCACTTAGTATGTTTTGTTGTTTATCCATATAGTGGTTTCTATTGATTAAATAGTCTACCATATGTGAATATTATTTATTGGTGCACTATTTGGACATTTAGGATGTTTCTGCCTTTAGACATTGTTATAAATGTATGAATGCTACTCTTATGGGTGTGTATGTGTGTAGGTGTGTGTGTAGATTCCAGTTCTTACTTATTTTGAGTGTGTACAACTAAGTAGAATTGATGATTCATGTGATAATTCTGTTTAGTATGGAGAAAATCACCAGTCTGTTTTCCACAGGAGCTGTACTGTTTCACATTTTCACCCATAGTATATGAGGATTCCATTTACTTTGTGTCTTTCTGAATTTTATTGTTTCTGCAGTGTTTGTTGTTACAGCCATCCTATAGTATTGGTGGTGTCTCACTGTAGTTTTAATTTATATTCTCCTAATGACTAAAATGTTAAGAATCTTTGTATAGGTATGTTGACTAGGTGTATTTCATTGAAGAAATGTTTTTGGGGGTTGAGTTTTTCTTTTAGTTATTGATTTTATAAGCCCTTATTTGATGCATGATTCTATAAATATTTTCTTAGCTCTATAGCTTTTATACCCATTTTCTTAAAAATTTCCTTTCATGCAGTTTAAATTTTTATGAAGTTTCATTTATATACCTTTCAATTTGTATACTCTGGTAGCACATCCAAGAATCCACTGCCAAACCGCCAAAGGACATGAACAGAACCTTTATAGTTCCTCTATGAATCTTCTAGTTTGACTTTTTTTGCTAGCTTGTTAATTCATTTTCCATTAACGTTTGTGTATGATAAGAATTAAAGGTCTAGCTGGGTGGTGATGGCGCACGCCTTTAATTACAGCACTTGGGGGGCAGAGGCAGGCGGATCTCTGTGAGTTCGAGGCCAACCTGGTCTACAAGAACTAATTCCAGGATCGCTCCAAAGCTACAGAGAAACCCTGTATCAGAAAAAGAAAAAAAAAATTAAAGGTCTAGCATCATTTTTTCAAAACACTAAAATAAATCCATTTGCCCAGCAAATTTACTGAACAAAAAACTACCATATTGAGGTATCCAACAAAAGAATGAAAAGGAAAAACTGCACACAATATTGAGCACTGGCAAAGTGTATCAGTGGGAATGCTCACTGTAACAGGAGTTACAGTTTCTGGGGAAAATATCCAGTATCTAGGTGAACTGAACCATATGCATACTCTAGCAATAAAACTTGGTCAAGGCATAGTCAGTACTGACTGAATGCATGGTCAACACCTTTGTCCAAAAACACTGCTCTTTCCCTCAATAAACGGTCTCATCTTTTTTATCAGAAATCATTTGATCATGTGGGGGTATATTTCTGTTGGTTGCAATATCTGTTTTTATTCTAGTCTCACTATTTTGATCCCTTTGTAGAAAGCTTTGAATTGAAAGGTGTGAGTTTTCCAGCTTTCTTTTTGAAAATTATTTATTTTATGTGCATTGGTTTGTGCATGTGTGTTTGCGTGAGAGTGTCAGCTCTTGGAGTTATAGAGGTGTAAACAGCAGGTGCTGGGAATTGATCTGGGTTCAGTTCTCTGGAAGAACAGTCAGTGTTCTTAGCCGCTGAGTCCTCTCTGCAGTGCCCTCCAGCTTTCTTCTTGTTTCTAAAGATTATTTTGACTATTTGGGGTTCCTTAGAATTCCATTGGATTTGTTTATTTGTTTTTGAGATTGTTATTCAATAACAACATTGCTCCCATCTCTTTCCTCCCTCCAAACCTTTCCATATCTACTTCCCTGTTCTCTTTCAAATTTATGGCCTCAAAATTTTTTCATTAATTGTTATTGCATATATATATGTATGTATTTGTGTATATATATTCATAAATATAACCTGTTGAGTCCATATAATGTTACTTGTTTTCAGTGCTAACAGTTTGGCACTGATAACCAGTTGGTGTGTTCTTTCCTGGGAAGTACCATCTCTCCTACTCCCAGCTTTATTTCATTTCCTATGGGTCTTTGTGTAGGGTTGAGGCTTCGTGGACTTTTCCCATCCAATATGGCATGTTTGTTGGTGTATCCTTGTTCAGCTCATGTTTGGGCAATCCTATTTAGTAAGTTTTACAGGTCTAGCTACTGATGTTGCTAGGAGACGTAATCTTAGAGCAAATTCCCTGATCCTCTGGCTCCAATAATCTTTCTGTCCCTTCTTCCAGTGTTCCCTGAGACTGATGTGTAAGAGTGTTTTGTAGATAGATGTATTCATTGAGACTAGACTTGACACTCTGCGTTTTGGGTGGTCGTGGTTTCTTAATGGTCTCTGTCTGTTGAAAAGAGAAGTTTCCTTAGTGAAAGATGAAGACTCCACTTCTCTGTGGATATAAGGACAGATGTTTATAGATTATTGTTAAGGATTATGCTGGTTTAGTAAATTTGTGGTTGAAGATTCTCCTCCAGTAGCCATGATTTCACTAGCACTTAATAGCTACCTAGATTTCTGGTACAGTATGGTATCCCTCTTGTTGAATGGGTCTTAAGTTGAATTTAAGAATATTGTAGTGTTCAAAGCATATTAAGTTTTCCATCCACAATCATAGGATATTTTTGTATTTATTTGAGTCTCCTTTATTTTCTTTCAGCACTATTTTATAACCATGTATAAGTCTGTTGACATTTTTCCTAAGTATTTTATTCTGTTCATAACTATTTTAAATTGTATTCTTGATTTTTTCATTTTTAGATTGTTCTTTGTTAGTATATAGAAACACAATTATAGTTAGATCTGGTGGTTAATGCCTATAATCCCAGCACTGAGAACTTCAAAGCATGGGAGAACACAAGTTTTAGGCCAATCTAGGCTATATTGCAAGACCCTGTGTAACTGGAGGTTTCTCTCCCAACAGCCAGTTCCCGAATAACCACTTTGAAGGTTAATATTAATTACGAACTGTTTGGTCTGTTAGTTCAGGCTTATTATTGACTAGTTTTAACAACTTAAAATTAGCCATGTCTATTATTCTATATTTTACCATGAGGCTCGCGGCTTGTTACCGCTCATCTTGCTCCTCTGGTGCCTGCTGGCATCTCCCACACTCCGCCTTCCTTTTTTCCCTTTATCTTTGCTTGGATTTCCCACTTGGCTTTATTCTGCTTGGCTATTGGCCAAATCAGCTTCTTTATTAACCAGTGGTAATAAAACATATTCACAGCATATAGAAGGACATCCCACATCAATTCTGATTCTAAAAATAAAAATAAACACACATACACCTAAATAAATAGGGGCTGGGGAAATAGTTCAGTCACTAAATGTGCTTGCTGCATAAACACAACCTGAGTTCAGATCCACAGCACCTACATAAGATCTAGGTGTGGTACCCAGCTGCATAGAATTTGTAACCACAGCACAGCAGTTGGGGACATGGGGTAGGAGGATCTCTGGAGTTGGCTACTAGCCAGTTGGTAAACTCCAGGGTCAGTGAGAGCTGTAATACCAAAAATAAGGTAGAAATAGGCTAAGGACGATACTTGGTGAGAACACAGGTAGACAAGTGTATACACATCCACCTTAAACATTTCCTTGGATGGCTCAAAACTGTGCTTAGGTTCTCAGGTCTGTGGGGAAAGACGTGAGAGCTCCCTGTGCCTGTGCTCCTGCTTCTGCTCATGTCACTTCCTGAATAGGGTGTATGAGCATAATCTAATCTTAAAGGCAAAAGAGCAAAGAAATAACTACAAATTGAATCTTCAGAATTGGCACGTTAAAGGTCCAAGACCTTAAAAGAAACAATAAAAGATAATGTCTAAACCATGAGAACAGAATACACTAGTTTTGACGAGACTGAAAAAATGATTAAGGGTGATTCAGAGAAAATTTTATGTGAATGGAGGAAATGTAAAGCTTTTTTAAATCAATAAACAGTTCATGAATTCTGTTCAATATTTTCACAACTACATTGGTAGTTCTCCCTAAAAATGTACAGTAATATGTTACTGAAAGACAGCACCATTTTTCTTTGAATTTATGAAATTGAGCTCTTCACCTCAAAGGTCACAGAGTTACGACCATTGAGCTTCAAAGTCAGCTAAATAAATGTGTTAGATGATCTTAATATACACGCATGTGGCAGAAAATAAAATTTGAGTTTACTCATATAATGATACCTATTTCCTCTAATTCCAAATTATGTTCAATTTATGCAGTGGTTCCTGCTATTAAATAACACTTGCACGAACTTTATACTTTGAATGGCCATGTGCTGCTCAGGATTGCACACCACCCTGCCGTGCATTTGATGTTGATGGTCTTCCACCCACAAGCGTACTTTCCACTGCAGCTTATTCATTCACTAAGCTGACAAGACCTCACTAACTTCTGTGTGAGAGGCACTTGAGCTAAGCAGTGAGGGTATTACATTTGAGAGCTCAGTCAGCTCTGCTCCCTAGAATTTAGATTTTCACTGAGCAGAATTATTTTACTTGGTATTCCCATTTACAAAATTTTATATAACTCTCATCCAAATACTCATTAGCAATATTTAGTAACTGGACTGTTAATCTTAATATAGAGTATTCTAAATTATATTTACTCTCATGTATGCCTGTTGCAGTGGTTTCATGGAAAATGACCCCCAAAGGGAATGGCACTGCTACGAGGTGTGGACTTGGAGGAAGCATGTTGCTGTGGGAGTGGTCTTTGAGGTATCCTATTTGAGGAAGACCATCAACATCAAATGCACGGCAGGGTGGTGTGCAATCCTGAGCAGCACATGGCCATTCAAAGTATAAAGTTCGTGCAAGTGTTATTTAATAGCAGAGGCTACTCCCAGTGAGACAGTTTACTTTCTGTTGCCTGCTAGATGTAGAACTCTCAGCTTCTTCTGCTTGCCACCATGTCACACCATGATGACAACAGACTAAACCTCTGAAAATGTAAGCCACCCCAATTAAATGTTTTCCTTTATAAGCATTACCATGGTCATGGTATCTCTTCTCAGCAATAGAAACCCTAAAACACCTACATTTCCAGGATTTTCCAGTTTCAAAACTTCTTACTTGGGACTAGAGAGATGATTAAGTGGTTAAGAACACTTGGTGTTCTTGCAGAGGGCCCAGGTTCAGTTCCTAGTATCCATATGGTGGGTCATAGTCATCTCTAACTCAAATTCTGGGAGGTCCAGTTCCCTCCTCGGGTTCTGCACACATGTGAAATACATACATACATTCAAACAAACACACACATGAAAGTGAATAAATCTAAACAAAAAGACCTTTTACTTTCCTTTTATAACTTTTAATCCTATCATGATCTACTAAAATTCAGCATATCTAAAACCAAATTTACTCTTCTCCAACTTTCAAATATCTGTATATTCATCTTACTGTGCTAGTTTGATAGACTCATTTGTTTGTGTATTTGCTTATTACTTATCTTTTCCTATTATAAATGCCTTTTATTTGGGAATGCTCAATTCACCTGTCTCATTTTGAAATCCCTCACTGCTGTCATCCTAGGTGAGTGTTTAATATCTTATGCTTACAAATGTAAAATCACCCTGTGTCCCAGCTTGCCTAGAATAGCTTAAGTATATGTAGCCAGGCAGGCTTTGCACTCAAGATCCATGTGCTGTGGTTATGGACATGTGCCTCACCCCTGAATCTGGTCTTTAGCTTCTTGAGAACAGAACTTTCCTATGTTACTGGTCTCAAATTCCTGGGCTCAAGAGCTGCTTCTTCCTCTCCCTAGTAGCTGGGATTTATAGGTCCATACCTCTCCCTAAAGGTCATTGGGTCTTTCACTGCAGAATACCTCTTTCATAAAAATATTTTCTTACAAACTCATTCAAGAAGGTTCTTTTCATATATGAATTCTTCCAGCACTTAATCTTATTATTGCTGTATAATGTTTTGAATTAACTAGTTTATTTTGATTGTATCTTCTAAAATATTGAACTTCCACCTATTGTGTAGAAAATATGTGATTGGGCAATATTGTAACAAATAAGATAGTCCCAATTTTATCCTTCATAATTTTAGCAAGCAGTTATTAAGTGGGTTCTATGAACTTGGCACTGTTGTATGCACCTAATAGATAATAACCCATTTAATTTTTATAAGCATTTCTCTGTGACATGCACTGTTATTTTATGTATTTCATGCAGGTCAGAACTGAGGTACAGAGAGGCAAAATAACTTTTCCCATTACCTAATACTAAACAGCACAGCCATGATTCAAAGCTAGCTTACTGTTTTCAAGAGGCATACTCTTGGTTCTTTGTCTTTTTAGTATCTGTATTTCTCTAGCTCAAACAGTGAACCAGAAGCCTCAGTTGGTNAGTTGGTATATTTTGAGTATAATTATATTTTGAGTATGGTATATTTTGAGTATAATTTGGTATAAATTAGGAGTTTCATGAGAGGTCTAAAGTTCAGCAGATGGGAAGATAACCTCCATCTAGTAAAGAAACATAGGCTTTATAAAGAAGTTGGAAGAAGGGTAGGAAAGATTTCTGAGCTGAATTTTTGAGACATGATTGTTCCGAGTATATTAACAGGAGTAGTGAAAAATTTAGCTCCATCAATAATACTTTAATGATAAAGAAAAAGTAAACTTATAAAACTAGGTTGCAACCAAATCATAATTTTAATTTATTAAATTTTAAAGTTAACATATAAAGTAATAGGTTTCATTGTAGCATCTTCATATTTGTATGCAATTATACTTGGTATTTTGAAAGAGTAGAGTAGTGTTATTGTGTGTTTTAGAAATATTTAGCTGGGGGCTGGAGAGATGGCTCAGAGGTTAGGAGCATTGCCTGCTCTTCCAAAG
>LOJH01002450.1:0-10021 GCA_001685095.1 Ellobius talpinus
GCCGTGTGGGAGCCGGGCGGGACGAAAAGCAGGCCTGCCCTCCTTATCACTACAAGTGCCTGGCCTGGCCCTCTCCCATGGAGACTGAAGGTCAAATTGCTGAGCTTCCCTGCTTTCTGGACTGGGAAGGCTGAGAAGCTGGACAGTGACCCTGGGGCACCAGGTTCCTGACAGTGCTGATGGGACATAGGACTTACTCCTGGTCTCACTTGCCCCAGTGATTTTCTGAGACCCACACAACGACAGATGGCTTATATATTGGAGAGGCTGTACCTAACCTGCTTAGCTTCCAGGTCTCAAATACTCATTTTCAAACTAAATACATGGAACTACCCACTCTCCATTGACAATAGTCCCCACCTTCTCACAAAGGTGGCCTCCTCCCATAAGCACTTCCGACATGTGAAGCACCTCAGAAATAGGCAAGCTCCCAGAGAATGTTCTCTGCAGAAGGGCAAGGCAGCTAGGAGCCATCTGTCCCGCCTCATCTGCTTCGGAACGTTTGTGCCAACCCCTGCCTCTTCTCAGCCTTCTCCTAGAAATCAAGTTAGGCAAGCACACCTCAAACCTGTCACCCCCCAGAAAGTATTATACTGTTGCTACTGATCTGGAGAGTCTTGCTTTAGAATTGCTGACTAGATGGCACTTTGAATGTATTTCCAGTTTTATTTTCTTGGCTCTCTTCTGGCTGAAGTTACTTCTCAGTAGTTCAGGGGGAAAGTTTTTTGTGTGTGTTTTTTGAGGTAGGGTTTGTCTGTCCTGGAACTTGCTCTGTAGACCAGGCTGACCTTGAACTTAGAGATCCACCTGCCTCTGCTTTGCAAGCGCTGGGATTAAAGCCGTGCACCACCATTGCCTGGCTCCTCACCTGATGTTTTTAAAGAGGGTCTTATGTAGCCTAGGTTGGCCAGCCTAGGTTAGCCAAGAACTCTTGACCCTGTTGCCTCTACCATATGGGTGCTAGGAAGCCAGGCTCTAAATGGCTGTTTTAGAACAGCGTTGAAGGGGAGTGTCTGCGGCTCACTCACAGAGCCCTGCTAACTTGTGTTAGGCTCTGGATTCTACTCGCAATGTTGTGAAAAGCAAAACAAAAACTGACTTTATACAAGGTATGCTTTGTTGTCTAAGGCATGGTCTCATGTAGCCTGAGCCTAGGGCATGCTGTGTAGACCAGATGTTGAACTCTGGTTTTTCTGCCTTTGCCCCAGGCTAGGGCACAGGTCTGTGTATCTACCAACCAAGCCCCTATCAGTGCTTCCAACCTGGAACTAAAGCCACCTTTCTGCACCTTTCTAGAGGTGAAGAAGCCCTACTCAGCAGGCTCTAGAGGAGTGAAGAGACTCACAACCCACCTTGGGTGGTAAGCAGGACCCTCTCGGCATTGTTGGGCAGGCCCAGCCACGAGGGCGTCTGGGCATCAGGCAGCAGCTCCACCCACTGCACGAACTCCTCTCGCCTGAGAAAGCAGGACATTTGGAATCAGAGTTGGGCAAACTGGCTCCAAATGTTCCCTCCGCCATGACTTCTGTCCCCACAGGCAGCCATACCTAATGCCATCAGGCATCTGGATATCCTTGTGCCCATCAACCTTGCAGGCCAGCTTGAATTCACTATCAAAACTCCGGGTTGTGAACAGACGCTCCAGGAAGGTATTAAGTAGACGTTGATCAAACTCATTGTCCACGCGGCCACCATAGATGGACTGGGCCATCAGGGTCTTCAGGGCAGACCATGGGATCTTATCAGGTGAGATGTTCTGCCGGCCCTGGGGTGAAGAGAGGCTGAGTCACATGGGCACACACAAGGGGCTGGCTCTGTACCTCTGAGGGTGCATCTGCTCACTTGGGACCTACTCCCATATAGCAAGTGCTACACTGTTAAGTTCTGGCTGCTAAGATACTAGCACTCCTGAGTTCAGATCCGCTATTTTCCCACATCACATGTGATGTGTCTGAGTACGATTTCCCCTAAGTGCACTGGCATCTTTGGTGTGGCACAGCCTACTTGCCTTGGCTGTGTCATCCAGCCATGTGTCCACCGTGTCACAAGCCGATCGAAGGTCAGATTCTCCAAATTCGTATTTCTTTGACCACCCCAGCGGAGCATAGCGCAGGCGCTCTTGGATAATGGCATGGAACCACGCCAGCAGAAAGTACAAGCGGGCACGCTCATTTGGAGACTAGACGAGGAAGAAGACCAAGGACAGAATCATCAGAGAGCATCATGTGTTTGTCTGAGGAAACTAGACACTACTTTAGAAGTAAAGATCTGCAGAGTGACTCACACCCTCACACCTCAGCCACCTGGACTGCAGCAGCAGTCAACAGTATGGCTGACAGAATAAAGTACCCAGTTTGTGGACCAGGACAGATACGACGGCACCTGAATTTAGACAGGTTTCTAGAAGACAGGCTTTCTAAATATGAACTCAAACAGTGGATTTTGGCACGAAGCAAAGCAGAATTGACAGGGATCCTTGGTTGTCCTCATGTGGCACAGGGGCAGAGAGTGGCTTCAGGGGCTGTGCCTACTATGCAATCTGGAGTGGACTCTGGGTCATAGCTCTGAGGTGCATCTGCTCACTTGGGACCTACTCCTCACTCTTCTTGCCTTCCCCTGTGGACAGGAAGGCGGCTGGTCTCGGGTTTATGTGTGGGTGTATCCAGGGCCATGCCCTTTACCTTACATATCCGAGAGACAGGGATGCTGCTGAATGTCCTTAGCATGTTAGCTTTCACCCCAGGTGGTGGTTCAAACACGAAGATTCGGCCTGCACGGAGCAGGTTCACTGGCACCTGAGGGAGAAGGTGGCCTTTATGATATCTGCTTTTATTTTAGGGAGACAAGGTGTGGCTGACCTCAAGCTCCTGGCGATCCTCCTGCCCCAGCACCCAAAGTTCTAGGCTTGCAGATGTGCCACCACACCCAGCTAACCCTCTGGTTTTGATGCAGGTAGTTTCTTATTGTGCACACCGCTTACACAGAAGGCACCAGCACCCAGAACTCCTACACCTTTTGCTCACCTTGGGGTTGATCTCCATGGTGAGGAAAAGTCGGAAGCAGGCGTGTGGCTGCAGGGAGTGCAGCTTCTTTTCCAGCTGCATTAGCCACCCTGGGGCCAGATGCACATTCTTCAGCATCACCCACCTGCATACACACAAGGTCACAGTGACTCGACAGCCTTCACAGGGATCCTGGGTACACATAGGTCTTTAAGACCAAGCCAATCACACCCACCTGCCTGACTTCACAGCGGTGTTGATGGCCTTATCTGCTTGGTTAAAGCCTTCTGCAGAGCCTGAGACAAGGAAACTTAGTGTGAGCAGCAGCAGCCTTTTGCTCAAGGCTGGCACATGTCCAAGAAACTATTAAGCGTCCTTACCAATGGCAATAGAAGTGATCTGTGTGTTCTGTTCAGCTGCGAGGTCCTCAACATGCCCACTGGCATCATACCCAGGCACAGAGCACATCAGCACAGGTGTGTTTGGCTTCACCTGTAAATGAAAAGGTAGATGCAAGATGATCAGTTGCAAGATAGGACCTGAAAGTGGTGTTTGTTGGCTTTGGGGAGATTGCAGCCAAGAAGCAGTGTGCCTGGGCTGTGGCCAGCTGCTGGTGCCAAGGCAAATGCTGTCTATGGGAGCCAGGATGAGACACTGGGACATTACCTCTGTGCCCACAATGTGGGTGAGGTCAAGTGGCTGCTCCATGATGGACATGAAGGATTCCCCGAGGTTTGTGGAAACAAACATGTGGGCCATAGCCAACAGGCGGTCAGGTCGGAAAGCTTGAATTAGCAGTAAGCGGTGGATGGCTTGCCCGATGGGAGCTGAAATGAGATATGGCAAGGGTGAGTAAAGGCACTCCTGGAGATAACATCCCTTTCTGACTTCTCTATTCAGGGAACTGGCTTGGCCAAACGCTCACCCTGAGATTCAGCTCAAACCCGCCCACAAGCACACACCCTACTGATTCTCTTGGGCCCAAGGAGCATCTGTCCTATTGTCTACTGACATTTTCAGATGCCCACTGACAAGTTTTTAACACTAGGCATGGGAGTACTGAACAGGTGCTATTGGTTGATATTACTACCGTCATAGACAATTCCCAGGCTAGCCTTGAACTCATGATCCTGCCACCTCTTCCTCCATGGTACTGGGATTACAGGTGTGTGGCTGCCACACCTGGCTCATTTGTTGACTATGTGTGGTTGCCTGTATGTGGGAGCATGTGCACACACATGCCATGGCATGTGTGTGGAAGGCAGAGGACAACCTCAGGCATCAATCCCTTCAGCCTGCTTTACCACCGTGTGACCAAGGCTAGTTGGCCTGTGAACTGCTGTTGATCTCTCTCTGCCTCCCATCTCCTCACAGGGGGGTGCTGGGGTCACTGATGCTTGCACTGTCTGTAGGTTTTGGGGATCCAAATTCAGGTCACTTGTCTTGTGTAACAATCACTTTTACCCACTAAACCATCTAATCCCTAGTCCCCTAATCTGTTGCATTAAAAAAAATTATTTTTTGGAGCTAGTATCTCAGGATGTGGTCCTGGGTAGCCTTGAACTCTGAGATCTGCACACATCTGCTTCCTCAGTGCTGGTATTAAAGACATGCATTACAATGCCTGACAAAAATAAAACTTTATTTACTTATTTTTGAGACAAGGTTTCTTTCTACCTTGCCCTTGGTTGCCCTGGGGGGAGTTTTTTTTTTAATACATTTGAAATTTTTTATTTTGTATGTACAACCATGTGTAGCCACCACACCCAGCTCATCCGTGGACCGTGTGTTGCATATGGAGTATGGAGGTCAGGATGGCTAGGGTTAGTTCGTTCCTAGCTCGTGGGTCAGAGGAATGGAACACAGGTCCTCGCCTATTGATTCTAAAAGCACAGCACACGTCTGTTGGCGGCAGACCCGTAAGACTTCACTGGGAAACAGAAACCTGGCTGGCTGAGTGCCCTGTGCCCTGTGCTCTGAGACCACATGCTGCCACCGCCCTCCTCTTATCGCCCTCCTCTTACGGCCTGGCTAGCCCAGGGCCAGGTCTGATGCACTCAGTCCATGTGGCACAATCACAAATACTTTCCCCTTTCATCTGTTAGGCATCCCCACACCTCAGAAAGGAGAACTGACTTCCCAGGGCCTTAGGCCTGCTAGGTAAGTACTCTGTCACTGAGTTATGTGATATCACTCACCTCCTCCATCCTCCTATGGTCACTAACGATGACTTGAGGGAGGAATTAGAAATCTGATCCTCCATTTCTTAGTCAACTCCTACTTAGGAGCCATCTCTCTAAATGGTTTCCTAAAATGGTGATTTTGTTGTTTTGAGACAAGATCTCATCATGTAGCCTAGGCTGGCCTGGAACTGTCAATCTTCCCACCTCAATCTCCTGAGTAGCTGGGATTCAGGGCTCATCACCATTCTTGGACTGGCTTCTAACGTTCTGATGCTGGGGAGTCACTGATGACTTCTTTTGGGAAACATTACACCCAAATTTATATTAAGGTTCAGAGAGAGAATGGCAGGGGCCTGGATGTGACTCACTTGTAGGTGTTTCCTCGCTCCAGAGGTATGGCACGGTTTGCTCTGGTGAACTACTGTCCAGCCAAATGCCAAACTGCTGCAGAGACAACAGGGAAGTGTCAGCACAGAACAGCTACCTGGCGTGTATGGCTGGGCACGCAGCCCAGGCTCTTGCTCCACTGGCTGAGCAGACCTTTAGGGTCTGACACAGGCACACAGTCAAGACTGTGGTGGGCTTCCAGACACGAGTAAACTGCTCACAGACAACATTTCTCACTGGGAACACGTGCAAGACAATTACCTCATCTGCCTGAACTTTTGCAATCAGATCTTTAAAGGCAGGCAGACAACTCAACCTCACGACAGCTTCTGCCTGCTCCACAGTCAGACCCTGGATTTTGGGGGTGGAGCCAGCACTCAGCACAATCTCCTTCCCTCTGAGGAAGTGCTGGAACTCTGCGTCATATGTGGGCTCCCTGCGAAGGGGGCACAGATCAGTCAGGGTATCTTTACACAGAAACTGAGAGGCAACAGTTTTGATTCAAAGGCCAGGGAAAGGAGAAGGCACCCTAACACAAGATGCCAGGACAACCTGCAGAGCCACATCCACACTTGAGCCAGCTGGACTCACCCCACGGTGCCTTTCAGCTTGATCCTCGCCAGCAGCATGGCAAAGGTGATGTGGTCCTGATGCAGCATGCCTCGAGCCACTCGGTTAAATGCCACCTGGGGACCAAGAAGGGAACATTGGTGTTCTGGAGACAGTACTTCTGTGTCCTCGTATCAGACAGACACATGCTCTGCTCTCTACCTGGAAGAGGTCCTTGGTTATGATGGAGAGGCGCTGCGTGTGGTCAGTGGCTCCCTTCAGGTTCGGGTTCTCATACAGCACATTGTGGTAGATATCGAGGAAGAACTGCAGTGAGTACTGATACAGGAAGTGAACCTGGAAGGAAGTCACGTGACTATCAGAGTGGCCCCCAGGCCAGAGTGGGTTCAGGGCTGCTATGCCAAGGGCCTCACCTGCTTCAGGGACTCCATGGTGAAGTAGATGCTGCTGCAAGCAGTGGACAGTGGCAGGTACTGCTGGGACACGGTCTCCACCTCCTGCATGACAATGTCTGTCTCCTCCACTTTTCTGGTGACCTCGGCAGCTTCCCGCTTTAGATTCTCCAGGGTGGTTATAATGGTGTCGTCATCCAGAATTCGGCCTTTCACTTCGTTGAGAGCTTGCAGCAGAGACTTTTCTAGCTGCCGTAGACGCAGCTGAAATTCCCCTTGAGAGAGAAGACAGGATTGGCATCCCTATGCCCTGGGGTGTCCAGTGTCATCCTTGCCCCCTCGTCCCTCAGAGCCCAGCCTGCCACCTGCACCACCACCTGGAAGTGGAGGACCAGAACCCACCTTGCAGTTTCAGGAGGTCAGAACGCTTCTCATCCACGTCAGGCCTTTCTGCTTTAAGCACTTCATTGAGACACTGGCTCTGCAAGCTGCTCCGGGTGACCGTGAAGTTCACAAAGGTGACCCGGGAACAGAGATCTGGTGGGAACTCCACCTGTCAGAAAGGACAAGACAGGCTGGTGGCTTCAGTTACCTCCTAACACCACCGTCCTGCTCATCTCCTAAGTGTCCCCTGCTTACAGTTGGGTCTCGGGTAGACAGAAAGATGACAAATGATGGTGACAGGTCTATGTCTTGGTCACCAAGGGTAATTAGCACTCTCCCTCCTGTCCGGCGAACTTCACGATTCAGTACTGGATTCAAAACTGGATCATAGCTTTCCACATCCTACGTAGGACACAAAAAGCAGATGTCAGTTTCCTATCTGGGCCAGGGCACCATCCATAAGACACCAAGACCTGCCTGTGATCCTACCTTCGAGGAAACAAACAGAAGTTGAGTTATGCCTTTTTATTGGGCAGGGCACTTGTACGTGTGAGGCCTGGGTTTTATCCCCAGCAACGAAAACCAGCTCAGAGATATGTTAACCACATGGTTTATCAGCTACACTGAACACCAGCTTTTGTTTGTTTTTGAAGACAGGGTTTCTCTGTGTAGCCCTGGCATCCTTGAACTTACTCTGTAGACCAGGCTGGCCTTGAAATCAAGATATCTACCTGCCTCTGCCTTCTGAGTGCTGGGATTAAAGGTGTGTGCCAACACACCTGGCTGGGGGTTTTATTCTTGTTTTAGTATCAAACAAAGCCTAACAAAGTTCAAACACCATCAGGGTTTGAGCTGTGTGATTTAGATTTACTTTACATCAACTGTAGATTGATGGACCACAACAGGAGTGACAAAGCCAAATACAGACACAAACCTGGACGAGAAGGGGATTGCCAAATCTCAGAGCACTCTCCAAATTCTTCCGGAAGGCATCATCTAAGAAGCTGGTTCTTGTGATCTTCCGGTCCTTATACTCATTCATGATGAATTCTGTGGCCTGTCCCGAGGGATCAATGATCAGTGGGTACCTGAGGGTGAGGTGACAGGAGAGTAGGTGAGGAGTCCACCAGGAAAGGCAGAGGCTCCTATTCACAAACAGATGTGACTTAAATAAAGTTGTCTCTCTGAAGCATTCCCATGGTGAGCAGAACTGAACAAAGATGTAAAAGCAAACACTGCCCTCTTAGCACAGCCTCCGCACACCACTTTCCAGCCATCTCCTCCATCCAGGTGTGGTGGATACAGTTCAACAGGACGGCCATGCACATGGTCCCTAGCTGTACCTCTGGTCTGGAAGCACATACCTGTTGAAGCGCTTTAGCATGATGGCATTTTCTGTGCACAGGTCATCAGCAGGCAGGGAGCTGGCTTGCCAACGGAGGCGCTCGTCAGCGTTGGAGAGATACTCTGTCCTTGCGATGTCTGTGCGGAACTGAAAGGGGGGCTGGTTATCTCCCCTGTGACTTGGCACCACAGACGGTCCAGTTAGGACTTGGTCAGAATGTGCCCAGCGCTGGCTGGACTGCCGGTTACCTGGATGTTGGCTTGCTGTAAGTGATGAGACCAGGTGGTAAACAAGTTCTGGCGCATCTGCTGGTCAAAGTACCCTGCATAAGCAATGAAGGCAGCAGACAGGAGGCAGTCACCAGCAATGGTGGACATCTGGTTTTTGAAAGTTTCACTGGTCTTTTCCCAACGTTCCCTTTCAGCAGATAAACTCTTTAGAAGTGCAGTGCTCCGGTTTACCTAAAGGGGAGAGGGGGACACAAATGGAAAGACATATTTAGGAATACCCTGAATACTACAGAGGAACTCAGCGGGGCCAATGAAATAGTTCAGTGAGTAACGGCTCTTGCTGCCATGATGACCAGAGTTCCATCCCTGCAACCTACACAGTGGAAGGAGAGAACCAACTCCACAAAAGTGTCCTCTGGCTTCCAAAAGTGTGCTATGGCATACACATACCCGACCCCTGAATTAATGAGAAAAAATATCTACATTGTGTGAGGGTCCAGGAGAACTAGAAGTAGACTCAGGCTGTCCATGGCCCTGGAAATTCAGACTGAGCTATAGACACTAACAACACACGTGTTGGGATCTCATCAGAGCACACGCCAAGGCAGAAGCATTAACCTTCAGCTCTGACAGATTTACACCTGGGACTTGCCTGAGGTGAGGAACAGCTGGGTATGGCCAAAGGGGAAGACACACTGGTAGCCTATGTAAAGGACTCAAGGAGGAAGTGAGTTAAAGTCAATGTTCTTAGTGCAAACTCGGGGTCCCAACACACAAGAGCCGGTTCATTGCATGAGTCAACACCTGTTAATCCAGGCTTCCACCAGGGAGGCCACAAGGACCTTCTATGTAACTGAGACTTCAGAGAATCTTGGGCAGCAAGGCAAGGCTTACTTTTGCTTCAACAGCTGCCAGGTCTGCCTTGATGGCCTGGGCCTCTGAGATGAGGACTGCATACTCCTCCTTGTAGCGAGCGATGCTGGCCTCCAGATCTCGAATCATCTGCTCCACCTCATTGGCTTTCTGCTGGTTGTCCTTGGCATCATCTTCCAGTTTCTGCAGCTCATTGCGCAGGGGCTCCACTCTCTTTAACATGTCTGCATAATTCAGCTGGGAAGGGCAAGGCACAGGGTGTGACGAACAATGACATGTAACAAGGAACAAGGTGTAATGACATGAATGTGTGAAAAATGCCACAATGAAGCCCATTACTTAGAATAGCTAGTTAAAAATAAAAGCAAGGGATGGTACTGGTGCTTGTAGTCCTGGCACTTGGGCTGCTTTAAAGGGAGATTCTCTCAAAAACCAAATGGGGTCTAGAAAATGGTTCAGCAGTTAAGAGTAATTTCCACCCTCACATTAGAGAGGACCTGAGTTTGTTTCCCAGCACTCAGCCCTTTTCTGGATTTCTCATGTACACACATTCACAACACAGACACATGCACAATTTTAAAAAAATAATGAAATAAACCTTAAGCTGGGCAGTGGTGGCACATGCCTTTAATCCCAGCACTCAGGAAGCAGAGGC
>LOJH01002450.1:10081-42912 GCA_001685095.1 Ellobius talpinus
ACAGGCTCCAAAGCTACAGAGAAACCTTGTCTCGAAAAAACAAACAAACAAAAACAAAAACCCCGAAAACCAAACCAAACCAAAAAAACCAAACCAAACCAAATCAAACCCTTAAAATTAAACCCTATGGCTAGATGGTTCAGCAGATCAAAGTGCTTGCCACGTAAGCCTGGAGACCAGAGTTTGATTCTCAGAACCCACATAGAGGTAGAAGGAAAGAACTGACTCCACAAGATGTCCTCTGATCTCCACATGCCCAGGGGACACACATCCCATGTACCGGCACCTCCCTTCCCACGGAAGAACTGGCTTTCTGGGCCCTTTCTCAGATCATTAGCCCACTCCACCCTTGGCAGTGCTTTTTCCCTTCCTAATAAGCTAAGCTATATCTAACCCACAACTGATTTAAAAGGCATGACTTTTTCTCCATCTTTTCCTCCTGGCATCCACACTCTTTCCACCTAACCTATACTATGGTTTTCTTTTAAACACAAACAATAAACAAAAACCCAGAAAATGACCACAGTAGCGTAACAGTAATGGAAACAAAGAAGTGACAGGAGAATGGACCCAGCAGCAGGGCCGGCTGTGGAGGAACCCACCTGTGCAATTGCCCACTTCACCATGGGGCCGCAAGCCAGGGAAGCCCGGTTGACAATTTCATAGTTGTAACTGGGGTTGGACATGTAGTTTTTCTTCATTTTCTCCCTTATGGCATCACTAGGAGAGGAAATTATTTCTAAGCATGCACAAAATAAAAATAATGCATTTCCACAAAATACAAATGTAAAGACCTAGCAGTTCTGATGATGCTGGCTGAGGCCTGGTTCTCAGGTGAAGGTGACAGGGTTGCTCAGGACAGGATCTGCCAGCTCCTGGCTCTGGCCCCCTCACTACAGCAGCTCGGGTCAGTTTTGGGGCAACGGCTTGAAGAGCCTTGCTCTGCTGCAGCAAGGGCTGAGTGCAGTTGCACTCACAGCTATTTGGAGGATGAAGCTGACCACTGGCAGCGATGCCCAAAACATCCGCAGAGGAGGATGTTTCTTTCTGTGACAGTGTTGAAAAGCACCTGTGGGATTAGTGTGACCTGTTCCCTCTAGTAGATGACATGCCAGAGATGCCCAAGCAGACCCTTTAGAAAGCATCCACTGCAAATGGCCTCAATCTCTCCAGGAAGGACCTCACCTGATCTCCTCTGCCGAGAAGTTGACGATGGTGGGGATGAAGTTCTCCCTCATGATGATGGAGCGGATCTGTTTCCAGTCTGTGGTGCTCTCCCCCAGCAGCAGACAGATGGACTCCAGGGCCAACTTCACAGCCGCAGGAGGGTTAGCCATGGACCTCACCTCCACCAGGTGCTGCTTCTTGATGGACTTCACAGCTGACCAGCAGGGGCACGGTGGGGAGACAGAGTCCAGGTGAGACTGCACAGAGCGGCCATCAGGGCTCTGCCCCATTTAGAGCACACCTTACCTCACCTACCCTAAACTGCTAACTGTTCCTGGAAAGCATGGTGTCCAATTATTTTAGTTTCAAGAATTACACTGTCAACCAGCTATAATTATTTTTTTCTCTCTTTTTTCTTTTGGACTTTATGAGACAGGGTCTCTCTGTGTAGCCCTGACTGTCCTGGAAATTCACTCTGTAGACCAGGGTGGCCTCGAACTCACAGAGATCCAATCCACCTGCCTCTGCCTCCTCAGTGCTGGGATTAAAGGTGTGTGCCACAACCACTCCCAGCTATTTTCTCTCTTGTTACTTATTATGTAGGAGAGGAAAACCTTTCAGAGAAAATATGACTTGTTCTCCCAGAAGATAACACCTCCACTTTTGCTTTATGAGGCAGATAGCAACCCCAAGCCACAGTCAGGCTGAGGCCTGCGTGAGCCTCATAATCTGTTATAATTTACAGCGGTCTAATGGGCTCGTCTAAGGAGGCCATTACCTTTATAAACTGAAATGCAGGGTTTTAAACTTAAGTTTTAGTAAATACTTTTAATTACTCAGTAGAAAAACTTTCTCTTCACACCCATTTCTGCATGGAAACTCAAAGTCTCTGTAGGTGGTGGACTATCTGAGCCTCTGTAGGTGGTGTGACTCTGTGGTGTGACTCTGTGAGGTGTGAAATGAAAGCGCTAATAACTAGGCCACCAGACACAGCCAAACTCTAGTGATCAAGACAGAGCACAGCTAAGGTCACTCTTCTTTACTGGGTGACCACAGACCAATGTGGGAGCTATTGCTACAGCGCTTCATGGGCCTTTCAGGGACAGAGGAAGAGAGACTAGTGACCCACCTGCCTATGTCTTCCGAGTGCTGGGATTAAAGTTGTGCCCATGCACCACTGAGTGTGAGTGTTTTGCCTGCAGGTATGTATGTGCACCATATGTTTGCAGCGCCTGAGGAAGCCAGAGGAGGATGCTGGAACTATTGTAACTGGAATTACAGGAAGTAGTGAGGGGCATGTGGGTGCTAGGGACTGAACCTGAGTTCTCTGTAAGAGCAGCAAGAACTCTTACTGCTCAGCCGTCTCTCCAGCCCCTATTTTTTACTTTTTTAGATCCTTCTGCCTTAGCCTCACTACTACTTGTGATTACAGGCTTGTGCTCCAGGCTCAGCAAGACACAGAGTACTTTTGCTAAGTTTTCACTTACAAGAAGGGCTTGGCTACAGTAAATCAGACTGGTGTTATATGAGCTCTGCTCTAAGGGATGGAAACAGGCGGAGCACTTAGAAAAGCCTTCAGATGTCTGATTACAATGCTTCCAGAAACACCCACCACTGGGCCTCGTAGGAAGCCACACAACGTCTTCAGTGAAGCCAAAGTCCAGGCTCTGACAGCATTTACATACCATTCTGGGCCTCAATGACAGCAGGCTCCACTTTATCAAGATCCTCCTTGACACTCATCTGCTTGTCTGCGATTACTTCCTGCTGTTTGTGCAGCTGCTCCTGGATTTCTTGGCTCATGACCTGGAAGGCAAGGATGGCTAAAGCACTGGGGGACTTGCTAAGTGAGCCTTAAACAGCTTACCTCCTGCCAACACACACCCTGCTAACCCATTCAACTTAGAGCCCTTTTCAAACCAACCCTCCTACTGCACGTGCCAGTCCAGCAGGTAAGTTCCCTGGAATAAAGGGATGCACCTTTTTCTTTTCAGCCTCTTGTTGGTCCTTCACCATTTTCTTCAGCTTGTCATTGGCTGCTGCGTTCTTTACTTCTAGCTCTTGGCTCTTGATCCTCAAGTCACGGCGCAGTTCTTCCACCTAAGGAGCAAACCACATTCAAGACAGAGACAAAGAGCAAGTCCTCTGGGGTTCCCCAGGGGCTGCTGCTTCTGCTCTACCTGGTCAACAGTTTCTTTGATTTTTCGGAGCCCAACATTCAGGTGCATCTGCTGCTCCTCCAACTCGCTGCGCTTCTCATGGAAAAGGTTGGCATAGTGATTGATGAAGTCTAAGTAGTGCCGAGGTGTGATGGCCATCGTTCTGCCTCCTCGCTTTGCCAGGCGTGCATTGGCCTTT
The DNA here is from genome assembly GCA_001685095.1 of Ellobius talpinus. Classification (NCBI taxonomy): domain Eukaryota; kingdom Metazoa; phylum Chordata; class Mammalia; order Rodentia; family Cricetidae; genus Ellobius; species Ellobius talpinus. The sequence continues at coordinate 13,607 of LOJH01002450.1, forward strand.
TAGAAGACAAAGTTCAACTCCTCACTCCTCAGCCTCAACTATATCCTGTCAGACTGCAGTGTGACATGGGGGAATGGGCCTGGCACTCAGAAGTCAGAACAAGCCTCAGCTCTCAAACCCTCACCCTTAAACCCTGATGAGCTACCGCACACAAAACACCCATCCTGGAAACATTTCTTTTGTTATTTTGAGGTAGGCTTCATGTAGCCCAGGTTGAACTCGAACTCCCAACCCTCTTGCCTCTATCTTCCAAGTGCTGGGATTACCACACTTGGCTTAGAAGCACATGTGATGTGGAAAACGCCCCATAAACAATGGATTTACTATGTCAATGTGGGCCGTGTTTAGTTTTTATTTTTATTTTTACACTTAAAAAAAACATTTATTTATTATGTATACAGTGTTTGGCCTGCATGTATGCCTGCAGATCAGAAGAGGGTACCAGATCTCATTGCAGATGGTTGTGAGCCACCACGTGGGTGCTGGGATTGAACTCAGGACCTCTGCAAGAGCAGCCAGTACTCTTAACCACTGAGTCATCTCTTTAGTCTTTTTTTCCCCCTTAAGACAGGATCTTACTATGTAACACAGGCTGGAATGTACATTTTCCTTTTTTAAAATTAAAAAAAAAATTATGTGCATGGGTGTTTTGCCTACATGTATGTCTGTGTACCATGTTCATGCCTGGTAGCCATGGAGGCTAGAAGAGGGTATCAGAGCCCTATGACTGGAGCTACAGTGTTGGGAGCTGCCATGCGAGGGCATCTTTCGAGTCCTAACTAAGGTTTAAGGTTTCAAGAGTGTTGGGACTGCAGGAAGTCACTAAAGGTAGAGCCTAGTTTCCTTTGCTTATTTCTAGTGGACAACAAAGAGTAAGAACAGGTTTTATGTGCTAAACAGCTTTGGTTGATGCTGGAAGGGAGGTATCAGAAACAGGGCAACTGGAATGGCTGTGGGAACTCTGTGACAGCTGCACACAGCTCTGAGTGGGTTTCATAAAGGTTTCTCAACAGTCAGGAGATTGGATTTGTCTGTTAGAAAGCTCCTAAAGTTGCTGGGTGGTGGCGCACGCCTTTAATCCCAGCACTTGGGAGGCAGAGACAGGTGGATCTTTGTGAGTTCAAGGCCAGCCCGGTCTACAGAGTGAGTTCTTGAAACCCAAAAACCACCACCAACAAAAAACCACACACACACACACACACACACACACACAGAGAAAGCTCCTAAAGTAAGGGCTGACCACTAAGGTCAGCAGGTCACAGCCTACACTGCAGTTCTGAAGTGCAGTACAGTGTGAATACTCACTGTGAACAGCCACTACTGTGCTCCTATACGGCATATGGGAGCTTCTGTACTGCAGCAGCATTGGCTCCTACAGCCTGTAAAGCTTTTGCCCACCTGGCCATTTATTTACTTATATTTTATTGCTGTGTGCACATAATGGGTATGTGTGGGCACATATGCCATGGTTTGTGCATGAGGGTCAAAGGACAACTTTCAGGAGTCAGTCCTCTCCTTCCACCTTTTGGGGGTTCTTGCGATCAAACTCAGGTCACCAGGCTTCCACAGCAAGCACCTTTTACCCACTGTGCATCTCACTGGTCCCCATCTGATTCACTAAGGAGAAATGAGTGCCTCTTGTTCTAGGTGAACAAAACCTGGGTGAAAAAGGTAGTAAGAAGGAAGGGAAAGACTACTGACAAGAATAGATGTCAACCCGTGAGTGTGAGGCCAGCCTGGTCTACAATGTGAGTTCCAAGACAGCTAGGACTACACAAAGGAAACCCTGTCTTGAGAAACAAAACAAAATAGGAACAAAAAGCATGGCGTCATGAAGAGTTGAGGAAAAGCATCTGCTTTCTGCAACAGTACGGGCCAGCTGTGAAGCTCCCAGACGTCTGACTTTAGATCCATTTAGTTCTGCTTCTGCATGTTGCGCTCAAAAGTGCACACACCTGGTGAAGAGTCTGATGAACGAACACACAGCTGTTCACAATGGCTTCCCGGTGTGTCGGTGGCTGCGGCAGTTTGTCGTACACAACTGGCATGTAGTCAGGGACTATATAGTTTGGCTTCTCCAGGTCCATTTTACTGGTGAACTCTTTGCCAACTTGATACAGTGCCTCAGTGGACCAGTCACCAAACCAATTCAGCACACACCTGAAAGAGATGCTCATGTCTCGAACAGCTCCCCAGAGTGGGTCTGCCACAGATGGAAGCCCAGTTCCAAGACCTGGAGCCAGCAGAGGTCAGCATTACCTATTGAAAAGGGCTGGTGAAGTGGCTGCCCGGTCCTTGAGTCCCTCTGAGGACGGGTTCATGGTGAACACCACGTGCAGGTTGCGTATCACCTGGCTGGTGAACCACTTGTAGAGCTCCTCGTGCGAGTCCAGCATCAGGCCTTCCTTCTGGGCCCCCTCTTTGCACTGAGTCATCAGTGTGGCATATTCATCCCCTTCAAAGAGCCCAGGAACCTGGGGGATAGAACAGCCTCACTGTGGCTTAATTACCTTGTAAGGAGATACTATGAAACACATTACAACACATGGCTCCCTACCTCTCCATTGGCCAGAAGGGTATTCATTCGCTCCAGGAATCCAGAATCTAAGACATTGGATTCATCCATTATGAATGCTATCTTTTCATTTTTACAGCCAGAACGTCTCAGAACCGTCCTAAGATCTTCATCAAAGTCCTCCCCTGTGTACTTCCTATGGACCTGTAGAAGCAGCCACAAGTCAGGGCTTTTCTCATACAACAGTGACATGCAGAATCAAGACTCTGGAACTAAGAGGCTACCCAACAGACCCACCTTGATCTGGTACACGCTCAACCCATTCATCCAGGCAACAAAACGAGACAGGGTGGTTTTTCCAGCTCCACTAACACCAATCAGAAGCAAATGACCTTGAGGCTGTCGGAATATTCTGGAACGTCATCAGAGGAGATAAATTTCCAGGCTTATACGACTCACTACTTCCCATTTGATACTCATACCCATGACTTTTCTAGGATGGTGTCTAAAATATTTTCATCATGCCTTGAACTTGTATGTTAAAGTATTTGGTAAGCAGCTGCTAAGTGCTGTGTCCAGCAGACATGCAAAAACCTGGAAGACACAGCCCCGTCCTCTAGATGCCAATGACATGAGGGGGTGAACCCAGCTCTAGCTGGAGGTTGAAGGACCCAAACTGGCAGCAGGCCTACATAGTTATTGGAGGAAGAAAGGTTCTTCTTGGAGTGAAAGCTTGGGCCAGTTAGGATGGGCTGAGGGATAAGGGGAAGGGGCTCAGCAGCAAGGCTGAGGTGAGGAGTGGGGAAAGACAGCATGAGGCTCAGGGTGAATCTGCACACAGCCAAGGAGAGGGCTGTGGTAGTAAGAGGTGAAGCCTACCTGTCAATCCTGAGTACATGGTCAAGTACTTCATTGAACAAGACCAAGGGAACATCAAGTTCTTCTTCATAGAAGACCTTCAGCCTAGCCTTGACATAATCTCTTAGCTCTTCTTGGTCTACTGGGATGTAATCCTATTTGGGAAACAAAAAAGCAGCACGCCCATTAATCAGATCACTGAGTTGTTAGACATGCAGTTCTATGATACCCAAGAACAGCCTAAAAAATGTAGAGCAAGAAGACAATACTCAGGTACTACAGGGCATTCACATGCGCAGGTCCCTCTGTAGCCGACTACAGAGAGCACACAGCACACACGCCAGCTCATCCAGACTCAGACTCAGTGTACTCCTACCAAAAGCTCAGAGGTGGCTGATGGCACTCCTGGAGGAAGCTGACAAGCCAGTTCTAAGGTGAGTTTGGAAGAGAAAAAGAGTTGAGAATGGTCAAGATATTCATAAAAAGGAGGCAGGCGGCCCTGTACTACTACAATCAGGACAGAAAGCAGAGAACAGATCAACAGAGGTTAGCAGAGCTGGAAGACACAGTCATACACACAGGGAAGCCTAGCAAGACAGGTCGAGTGCACAGAAGGGAAACACACAGACAACCCACAGCTCACAACACACCCAACACTAACTATACGTGGTTAAATTGGTAATAATGCTGCTCTTCAGAAGACCCCATAAATAGTAAAAAGAAAAACCACCAGGGAAGGCTTCCTGCAAATGAGAGATGGGCCACATTTTAGAATCCAGAGAGTTCTAGTAACACTGAGCAACCTACTCTGCTGTCTCTAGCAGCAGTTAGCCTCCTGACAGGCAGGAGCCCCTTGGTATGCGGAGCTATTTTATTCCATTATGCTTTGTTTTGGGGGATGGGAATTCATCATGTTGCCTTGGGCTCAAGAAATCCCCTGGCCTTTGCCTCCAAAGTAGCCAGACCACATATGTGTGCTCAGAACATCGATTTCTGGGTAGTACTAGGCATGGAACCCAGGGTCTTATGCATTAGGCAAGTGCTTTACCACTGAGCTACAAGCCCAGCCCAGCTTATGACGCTCTCCAAACCCAATGCACAGTTGCCTGTCAGATCTCCACACTGGGAGATAAACCCTCTGTCCCTTCCTTTGCTTTTAGAGCATGGCCTCCCCACAGAAGTTTTGACTTACCCTCATATCAGCAGTGATCTCTGTATGAAATATGCATCAAGATTAAACAGAAAGCGTCCTCCTCTTTTTACAGGAAAAGGACAACTCACGCCTGTCTGCAAATGTCACTGTCATTTACCATTTGGCACTAAGAAGCTTTCATACGAATTGCTGACAACTGCTCTTTTTTTTACTGTGTGTGTGGGGTGAAGGCCATGATGCTCAGAGGACCTTCTGCAGCTGCTAGAGACCACTGCTCCTGCCATGGATCATCACACATGGAAGAAGACACTGAGAGACCAGGCCAGCTACATCTCCAGGGGCTTTTTGTCTAAACGCAAAGCCAAAAATGCCTAGTGCTGCCGAGTGGTGCTGGCACACACCTTCAATTCCAACATTCAGTAGGCAGAGGCAGGCAGATCTCTTAGTTTGAGGCCAGCCTGGTCCACAGTGAGTTCCAATACAGCCAGGCTACACAGTGAAACCTTGTCTTGAAAAACAAACAAACAATGCTTAGTGCCTCTGTTGAAACCAAAGTCCTCGATTTTTCCTTTTTGAGTAGTACTAGGGATTGCCCATGGTCCCAGACATATGCAAGGTGACAGATCATTTGACTTACTGAGCTACAGATCGGAGGATAACTCTAAGCATGGGGACAGAAGACTAGGAGGAGCTTCTGCGGCTGCAGTTTGTTACCTTGGACAGCCAGTTGCTGTATAGGATAGGCCGGTTCATGGCTTTCTCTTTGTCTATGTTAGGGAAGTGCTTCAGAGCAACCATGTCGATGTTTTCATCGGTCCAGCGCCGCTCTTCATCCTCCACGAGCCTGTTGTGAGGAGAGCAGCACAACTGTCAGTCACCTAGGCCTGGTGACAGCAGCCACGTGTCAGGGCTGAGAGCCCTCATCTCTCAGCTTCTGGGGATTGGAATGGCTTAAGCAATCTGATATTTTGATGCTAAATAGACCTGGCACCATGACACTGTATAAGACTTATTTAAGAAATGAAATGATAAATTTGGCTTCTTTCTTTTTCCAACCTCTACTATGTTGTCCAGGCTAGTCATAAACACCCAGATTCAAGTGATTCCCACATCTCAGCCTCCTGTATGGCGAGATGTCACATATATACTAGCGAGTCCAGCTCAAATCTGTTCTTATACCTGCTAACAACAGTGTTCTACCTACATAGGCGAGCCTGCACAGTGTTACTGTAACATCAGCAGAGCAGACAAGAGACTGTCCTGAAGTGCTTGTGTGTGGGTGTGTGCGTGAATGTGCACTGTGAGGTAGTCTCACTCTAGAACCAGTTTTACATTGAATTAGAAATCTTGCCTCAGTTTCCCAAGTGTTAGAATTTTATAGGTATATACAATCATGCTAGGTTTCCAAAGCACATTTATATGTACAACAATTTCTTCTTTTATTTTTCAAGACAGGGTTTCTTTGTGTAGCCCTGGCTCTCCTGGAACTTGTTCTGTAGACCAGGTTGGCCTCAAACTCGGAGATCCACATGCTTCTGCTTCCCGAGTGCTGAGATTAAAGGTGTGCACCACCACCAGTCAGCTGCACAATTACTTGTTTTGAGTCTAAATAAAAATTTCTCTGTGATTTTCTGTAATAATTATAATTTTGTGTCAGCAACAGTGAAGACAGTTCACATAACAACAAAGGCCTTTTCTAAAGCAGCAGCCTATAAAGGGCAGACTTCACCATGTGTCCCTCACTTTGCCTATATTTGATGGCTTTTTTTATAAAACCAAAAGCCCAACCCCTCCCCACAACAAAACAAAAAAGCAAGGTCAAGGTCAACACCCTTCCCCCAAAAAACTCAAGGTCCTATACAGTCAGGCTGGCTTGAAACTCATTATATTAAACTCCTGATCCTCTTGTGTGCTGGGATGACAGGCCTGTGTCGACATGTGTGGCTCATTTTCATCTTCTGAGCCTATTCTCGCATCCCTTACAGCATCTTCCTGAAATGTAACTTGGCAGAAACCAAGAAGCAAGAGGACACTGGCCAGAAAGCCAGCCCTTTGCAAGTAGACAGCACTGGAAGACACTCGTATAACATGGACAAGAAAAGCTGCAAGTAAGTTGAGTGTGGTGGCTCACGCCTTTAATCCCAACACTCAGGAGGCAGAGGCAACAGAATTAAATTCAAGGCCAGCATATGATCTACTTATCAAGTTTCAGTACAGCCAAGGCTATATACTGGGACCCTGTCTCAAAACAAACAGAAAAAAGTGCTGCTGTTTAGAAAGCTGGAGTTAATCTCATGAACACAGAAATAATTCCAAAACACAACTAAAAGATCCTTTAGTATCCAAGTGGTGGTGGCGCACGCCTGTAATCCCAGCACTTGGGAGGCAGAGGCGGGCGGATCTCTGTGAGTCCGAGGCCAGACTGGTCTACAAAAGCTAGTTCCAGGACAGGCTCCAAAGCTACAGAGAAAACCTGTTTCAAAAAACCAAAAACAACAAATAACAAAAAACCAACCCCCCCACAAATCCTTACATGAGATTAAAATACATGAGATTAAAAACATGAAAAAGGGCTGGAGAGATAGCTCAGAGGTTAAGAGCACTTGTTGCTCTTCCAGAGGTCCTGAGTTTAATTCCCAGCACCCACATGACAGCTCACAATCATCTGTAATGAGATCTGGTGCCCGAAAAAACAGACAGGTCAGGACAAAGAGGAAAATAATTTATTATAAAATGAAAGCTATACTGAACTATAAAGATGATATTTAAAAAAAGTGTACATAACAAAAATATCAGTGGTTCCTAAGACTCCCTGGAAGGCAAAAGAAAAATTACTTTGCTTGTGCGACTGAAGCTAGAGGGCCTTCTACAATCCATAGCACTCGGGCCAGGCCTGCCAGTATCTCCACTTACAGTATAACAGCCAATGTCCCAGAGCCACAGAGAAAATGGGCCGAGAGTAGGAAAGACAGGAGTTGTGCACTGGGAACTGTTGGAAGGCAGTTTACCCTGCCAGTAAGTCAATGCTTTGTAAAGTCCCATCAGCACCCATGGGCACATGTATGGGTGTCCACCGAAATGCCTGTGCCTAGTCACACAGCAGCAGACAATACTGAGGAATTCCATGGAAACAAGACCTGGATGTGGCTGTGAGCTACATCAAAATATGGTAGGCTGCCTCTACTGCTGCCCACCTGGCTTGTGCATGGGTAGGCCAGCCTTGCACAGAGGACCCCAGAATACAAAGAGGGAAGAATGTAATCAGAGAACCCTTGGCTTCCCTTACCTGTCTTGGAAGAGACGCAAGGCTTCATGGGCCCAAATGCGAATGAGGCCTTCAACAGGCAATGTCTCCAGGGGCCTCAGTGCTTCAAAGATTCCTCTTACCCACCTAGTCATCTCACGGGGTGAATAGATATAGTGTGGCTGTGTGTCCTGAGTGAATCTCTCCTGTAGGAGTGAAAAACGGAGCTTAGGTCAATGTCTGATGGTGTGAAAGAGGTTAAAAGGTGAAACGCTGTAAAACATTTCTGTACTAAAGAGAATCTAGACCTAAAGGATTCAAGAATAAACTAAGCAAGCAATGTCAAGGTTGAAACAACTAGGCTGGGTGTAGTTAGTGTAGAACACTCATCCATGATGTTACAGGTCCTGGGTTCCATCCCCAAAGCTGATAAAAATGAATAAATTCCCATAAAGATCAGAGGACAAAGACAGCCCTTCACTCCACAGACTCTAACAAAGCAGGGCGCCACAATCTTCAATCAGACCCACACTTCTCACTCTGGATTGAACAGGCACTAGGATCAGCTGAGGAGCACAGCTGGGGTCCAAGCTTAGGAGGTGGGGTTCAGTGTTACTCTTTGCTCCACACGGAGGCCCGGGTAAGCCTGGGGTCCCTAAGACCCTATCTTTAAGGAATAAAAACGTAGCTGAGCACACCTTTAATCCCAGCACTTGGAAGGCAGAGGCAGGCTGATCTCTGTGTTTGAGGCCAGGGTTGTAGAGTGAGACCCTGTCTCAAATAACAAAGCAAACAACAGACAAAAGAAAAGTCCACAGAAACAAAAACAGGTTAGAGACGGCTCAGTAGTTAATATGGGCTGCTCTTCCAGAGGAATGTGGGTTAAATCCCCAACACCCACATGGTGGCTCACAACTGTTTTTAACTCCTGTTCCAGGGGATTTGACACTGTCTTCAGGCCTTCTGAGCACTGTACACATTTGGTACATAGACAAACATGCAGACAAAACACCCATATGCAAAATAAAAAACCTAAAATGCATAATAGATAAAAAGTCCTTGCAGGATAGAGCACAAAAGAGCCAAAGGACTAGACACGTTGCTGTAGACAGCCCAGCACCTATTAAAGGACCACGCAGGTCAAAAACCCAAGCAATACTTCTCAGCAGGGTAAGGTTTACTTGTAGTTTTGGAGGCAAAGTCTCATGTGATGCAGGCTCCCCTTGACCTTGCTACATGAGCAGTGGGACGACTGAGCTACCTCCCAGCCCAAAGATCTAGTTTTTAATTTGAACTTTTCATTTTTACAACTCCAATCATAACATGTAGGCTTATTTATTTATTTTGATGGCTTTTGTTTTGTTTTTATTCTGAGACAGGGCCTCACTATATAGCTCTGGTTGTCTTGAAACTCACTATGTAGACCAGGATGGCCTCAAATGCATGGAGCATGGAGAGGAGAGGCACCAGCCTCTGCCTCTCAAGTGCTAGAATTCAAGGTGCGTGAGTCACCATGCCTGGCTCTAACATGTAGTTTTAAAAATGAGAACAAGTGCATTTTATATCCATAATGTGTGTGTGTGTGTGTGTGTGTGTGTGTGTGTGTGTGTGTGTACATACACTGGAGTGGAGTTCTATCAGAGGACAGCTTGATGGAGTTGGTTCTCTCTTCCCACCACGTGGGTTTCTGGGGTCATCAGGCCTGGTGACCTGCACATTTATCATGTGAAGCATTTCACCACCACCCCTAACATGTGGTTTTTAAATGTTCCAAGAATATCAAATGATGGGCTTGAATCCTCCTGCCTCAACCTCCTGAGCAGTTGAGATTACAAGCCTATGCCACCAGACCTAGGTGGATCCCAGTCTTTCAACAGGTTTCTTTGCTGTCGAGGAAAAGAATTCTGAGTAGCGGCATCATGTACCTGTGACATGGTATAGAACTCCACCATGGCAGCAGTGAGGGGTTCTGCATAGGTGCGGAGCGAGGGAATGAGCCTCAGCATGGCTCGGTTGAAGGTGCCATAGATCTGCGTCAGGGAGGCCGGTCCTGGGTAATCCACATATACAACAGGCACGTGGCGCAAGAACCTGCACCGGGACAGCACAGCTTAGCACCTTACCACAGACTCAGCCAGTCACTCCTACTCCACTCAACAGGACCGATGTCAAAGCTGACCCAAGCCACATATACTGCTGGGGCTGGTGTCTGACGTACCATGGAAAGTACACAAAACTTGGAATAACCAAGCAAAGAATTCAGGCTTAATCCAGCCTCACTTTGGCCTTGCAGATGGCTTTGAGCAAATCATTATTCCCATAAAGTCAATGTTCCCTCTTTCCCTTTCTTTTTTCCTTTCTTTCTGAGCTTTTTTTTTTTTNCTGGAGTACAGCTGCTAGCCTATTGCTTTGCTTTAACATCTTGAGATGGTTTTACTCTGAGCTCAGATGGCCTTAGACTCTTGTTCCTTCTGCCTCATCCTGTAAAGTCTGGGTATACAGGCACAAGCCATTTTGCCCAGCTACTAATGCTTTTATTTTTAACATGTCTTCCTGGTACAGGGCAATTAACCTAAGAGGAATCATTTGATAAGCAATGTTTTAAAATATTTTTTTATATATTTTTTAATCAACTAGTGTGTGGGGCACACCACAGTGTACCTGTGGAGGTCAGAGGACAACTTGCACTTTGATTCTCTTTCCACCATCTGAGTCCTAGGGAGTGAACTCAGGTTGTCAGGCTTAGAAGAACCCTCCTTTACCCGCTGAGGCATTTGGCCAGCCCATCATTCTGTATTTTTGTTACCTTCATAATTCAAATCAGATTGCTGCTATGCTACATTCACAGCAGTTCTGGGCCTCATGAGACGTGTGTGTGTGTGTGTGTGTGTGTGTGTGTGTGTGTGTGTGTGTAACAATGGCCTAAAGTGCATGAGTTGCTTACCTGTGTGAGAGGGGCTTTCTCCCAGGGTCAGTGGGTGGATTGCAAGCTCCAACAAATTGGATTCTCTCTAGCTTAACCCATGTTTGGTCTGAGGTACGATAGAAGCCTCCATGCTCCACCATCTGAAGGAGAAGGGCGTGTAACAATTAGGAGTAAGATGTGAATGACAAACACGGTACGGAGAAGGGGCCACTGGCGTGCACACACCTGTCTGATGAAAGAGATGACCCTCTGCGTGCCATATTTATCCATATCTGGTAAGTTGATTTCATCACAGAACAAGACCAGCCACTTTCCAAGTTGAACGGGAGCCAGGACGACGCCATTGGGTGTACGCCTGTACTCGCAGTAGTGGTCAAAGGTCTTCAGCAGCAGCTCTGGTGTAGTGGCACTTGAGAAGTTAAGGCCCACGACCTTTGCAGACACAAAATAAGCTTCTAATTCCATGCCCACATTGCACCCCAAAAGCTTTTGTTTGTACCATCTCCTGATCTTACCTCCATGTCAGGCAAGGCCCGGAGGGCGCTGAAGAGTGTCATGGTCTTGCCAGACCCAGGAGGACCGCATAAAACCAAGGGCTTGTGTTCAGCCAGCCAAGTGTATAAGAGAGCTTCATGACGGACTGTATCTAGAGTTGGCACAACAACATCTGGGGCTGCCACCTTGTGTGTCTCCACTTCAATTTGAGGCACCTTGGCCTGCCACGGCGACCATTCTCCACTGATGGATACCTACACACAAGATGGGGATGAGTCACTCTGTGGCTATTGTGCCTCCTTGCTTCCAGGACTAACTCATTTTAACACAGTTGAGATCTTTCACTATAAGGACAGGACAAACTAACCCACATTCCTTGCTTAGCTTGCAAAACCAAAGACATTAAAAGATCAAGTCAAATTCAAGACAGGCTGCTCCAGGACAAATAACACTCACAAATCAGAACCAGGGGGTAAAGGCAGTAACAAGCTATGCTTACTTCATAATCAATGATGGGTATGTTGGGTGCAGTGGGCAGCGGCACGGTAGTGATCCGTCTGATGTATTCGCCCAGCTCTGCTCTCATTTTCAGCCGGCTGTCTCCAGAAAGGGACCAGAGGATGGCATAGACCAGATAGCGCTATTGAAAAATTAAGTTTAATTTTTATGAAATTTGAACAAAAATCAAAGACAGTGATGGTAGAGTTGGTTTTGAAGCCTCCTTGGACAGTGGACAACCTATGTTCCTCTCTCTTAGCCCCTGCTTCCCTGTGAACGCTTGACCTTCACCCAAGAAACAGCACACTCAAGTGACATAATGTTTTGGAGACTCCTAGCTGCCAGGACGCCCCCTGACCTGAATGTAGCGTTCCAGCTGTTCAATCTGCATGGGGAAATCAGGATGGTTGGCGTTATACTGTCCCACGTTGCGGCAGGCCTGGTGCAGCATGGAGAAGAGCGAGCCCAGGCAGCGCAGGCGTGTCAGGTCCATGATGTGTTCCAGCTTGAAGGCATGCTCCAGGGCCTTGGTGACCAAGCCATTGGACGTGAAGTATGGCTGCATAATTGTTGCTGCATCTCTCTGAATCTAAAAGAACAAAAATGTGCAACAACCATTTCAAAATGCTGGAGGAAGTCAGTATCTGGGAGGCTCATGCAGGAAGATTGTGAATTTCAAGCTAGCATGAACTACACAATCTTTAAAAAAAATTGTTGCAGAGGTTTCATCTATCCTAAGTCTATGGGAGGGTCATGTGACCTTGAAATAAATAATCCTCAATTCTCATTTTTTTTATCCTAATGCTTCCTCAGGGACATTACCTTTCACCCACTAACATGGATAACGGCAGTCATTGATGGATTACAAAGAAAAATAAAGTATATGAAAGAGCACTTTACATTTTCTTCTTTTCGTTTGTTTTTAAGACAGGGTTTCTCTGCATACCCTTGACTGTCCTTGAACTCAGAGATCCACCTGCCTCTGACTCCCAAGTGCTGGGATTAAAGGCGTGTTCCACTACTACTTGTTTTTTCTCATTTTTGAAATTATCTTGTGGTGTGTGTGTGTATATGTAAGAGAGAGACAGTGAGAGAGTGAGAGAATGAGAGAGAATGTGTGTGTGTTGTGTGCCTGTTTGTGTATGAGTGCCACAGTATACAGTAGAGGAAAACTTGTGGGAGTTGGCTCTCTCCCTTCAGCACGTAGGATCCAGAGATGAAACTCCGATCAGTGGGGATGGAGGCAAATGTCCTTACCACTGAGTCATTTCGCTTTCTCCTTTTAAGTTCCCACTTTCGCCCAGTGAGTTTCCTCAAAAGCTGTTGCAACACAAACCTGGCTCCTTAAAACTCTAGAGTGTTGGATTTCTCACTCCCACCCTCACGGACCCAGACCTGTGGGCCCCTCAGAGAATAGGCAGTCTGCATACCTGTAGCATTGGAGAAGCAGCCTCTTCACCCTCGTCTTCTTTGCCTTTCCGCCTACGCTGTGCCTCGTCTTCCCCTTCATCCAGGGGGATGCTGCGCAGCCTGGCCAGGAAGTTATTGAAGATCATATCTGTGCTCAGTACATCCTCACTGAACCACACCATGCCGCAGCGAGACACTGTGGCCAGGGTTGCATATTTCAAGTCCTGCACTTCAAACATTATTCGCACCTTGGAGGAAGAATTAGACAAATTTAATGATACAAATTTGGCAGAAACTTGAATATTAAAAATCCTCTACCTATATGCACACTTAAAAGGGAATTCTAAATTTTTTGCACTTAAAAAAAAAAATCTACAATTTTTCTGGTTACAATACTCAAACCTTACTCCTTAAGAATTTGGGTAAGAAACTCCACCTGGTGTGAAATTCCTGGTGGCATGGGGGCCCCAGCTGCCTCACAAGGTGCTATCATGGCAAGCCTTTGTGAGTAGGTATCTCCTATAGACGCTGCTCCCACGTTCTACACACCCAAACTCACCCACCTCAAGTACAGGCCCATTGTATCTGCACTTGCACCCAGTGTTCGGTGTCCTGCCCAGATTGCTCACTGGTAAACTGGTAACCCCAGAGTCAGCTCTCCCACAAGATCAAGCTATCTGATCAGTGTCAGAACCTACTGGACAGTTGGTCACCAAAAGGACCTGACGAGTCATGTGAGAAGCACACACTTTAACACTAAACCAGAATCTCTGGCTTGTCTCTGAGCCATAAGCTTCAACCCCGACACAAACACCAGCACCTCTCTCTCTCACAGTGCTTCCCATACTCCCCCTCCCCAGCCACTCCTGTGGGCCTCACAGCAGTCACAGCCAGCCATTTGGCACCTCATCTGCAGGGACAACTCTGAGACTCCCCATGGATGCTTTGAACTGCGGACAGCGCTGAGCTCCATATATACCCATCTCTTACACATGGGGGCAAATATCAACTAACAAACCAGCACGAGAACAGATTAACAACAGTAAGCAGTGAAGAGAAAAATCCTAGGAACAGACTATAAAAGCCTGGTCTACAGAGCGAGTTCCAGGACAGCCAGGGCTACACAGAGAAACCCTGTCTTAAAAAAACAAACAAAAAAAGTTACCTAAAACTTGTAAGCTGTGTGTCTCTGGAACCATTCACTTTAGATGACATGGGGTAACGGAGTCTTGGAAAGTGAGACACTGACTAGCAGGTGGGGCTATGACCTAAGGAACGTCTCCCCAGAGCCATGCTTGTGATTAAGTAAACTCCACTGGACAGACTGGTGGCTACTCACATTGGGTGGCAGGCTGAGGCGCTCCCCGTTAGGCAGTGTCAAGAGCTTGTTGTCATCTAGCACTGAGTTCAGGTTCTCCACCCACTCGGGGTCCACATCACCATCAAAGACAATCCACTGGCGCTTCTGCAGCTCACCTCTCACATTGTCTATGATCCTGGTTTGAAAAAAATTTTAAATGGCTTATTCAAACCAGGATACCTAGATTTAAAATGTTCACCCTCCCCAATGGATTCTGTTATTTTTATGGACTTTATGGAGAAGTCAATCAACACAATACGTACAAGCGCTTGGGTCCTATAGTCTAGTCCCTGAAATAGAAACTTCAACCATAGTAAACATACTTTCTCAGCACGTGAGTGAAGAGTCCATCTGTCCACTCCCTGGTGTTGGGGTCCAACGTTCCATAGAGGTGATCTTTGCTGATGGCTTTGGGGTCAATTATGTGGGCCACGCCCTCCACACCCTCAAGCCTCTCCAGAGCCTTCAGTAGCACACGCCAAGCCATGCTCTTCCCACTTCCTGAAGGCCCAACCATCATTAGGCCATGGTTAATCTGGGTGATCTGATAAAGCTGGAGAACCTGCAGAGCCAGAGATCAGCACTGAGACCATCAGGGCAAGAGAGACAGGCTCTGCAGCCACTTCTGGTGACAGTTAGCAAGAAACATGTCCCCTGGATTCCTAAAAGCCTGGAAAATCCAAGAGATTATGGGGAGCACATGTCAAAGACATTTCTAAACAAAGCAGGAAGTCTGGGCCAAGCTTTCTCAGTATGGAAAGCTTCCAAAGTCTGTCCATGGATGAGAAGAGATCAGATAACCCGTGGCACTAGGAAATCCTTAAGCAGATTTTTTAAGGGCATAAACCCAATCTCCACCTACTTTTAGCCAGCACTTTTAGAATTAGCGCTACATGTGAGAGACGTTTCAAGTTTTGTCATCTGTATGTGTTAGTAAGGAGACAATAAGCTTTGGGCAAATCTAAATCACCAATGCCCTCGCTGGCCTTGCTGAACAGGTCTCTTGAGATGACCAGGAGCCTGTGGCCTTGGGAGGAGCAAGTTACACTACCTTTTCAACCCACATTCCTCCAACTTCTTCTCCATCGCCGTATGTCAAGTACATCTCCTGACACACTTTCTTCAGCTCTTCTCGAAGGGCTGTCATCTCCCCACGGTGGTACTGAACTCCAGGGAACACATCTGACAGGAGGCTGAAGAGTAGTGGGATATCTTCTGCCACCAGCTTGGGCACCATGGTCTCGCAGACACTCTGTATCAGAATCTATGGGTGGGGAAGGAGTGCTGTGAGGCAGGAGCAGGGCTGCTGCCCTAGAGGTGCTGCACACAACAATGTAAGCAACACTCACTCACATCCCTTCCATCAAATCACCATGGGAATGCCATAGTCTACTCAATTCACCCCAGGCTAGGAGAATCCTCCTGAGAACTCGGAGGTCTTGACCTAAGTGTCCTAAGGTAAATTTCAGAATGTGTATGTTTTGAGAAATCAGCAGAACACTTGTAAGCTGGGTGTGGTAGTTGATACCTATAATCTCAGCATTTGGGAGGATGAGGCAGGAGGATAGTTACGAGCTCAAAGTTAGCCTAGGTTACACAGTACACAGGGAGTGAAGGGAAAACAACAAAACCAGTATACAAACCTCCTGCTCAGGCAGATTCTCAGCAATTTCTCCTTCATCAACTGCTTCCCCCCTTTCTTCTTTCTCCCTCTTTATCTTCTGAATCCTCTCCCTCTTCACATTGCCTGCACTCACGAGCACACTCTTCAAAGCCCGAAGACCAAAGTCATAATGGCTTTGAGAAGACAGCTGCTCATCACACAGTCTGAAAGTGAAAACATTTTCTTTAAAAACAGCACCCTTTATGAAGACTACTGTAGTTAAAGTAGTTAAAGTCAGAGACTCGGGGGGGGTCTGAAAGAGTGGGGACTGTGGGCAGGACATTAGCTATCTATCTACCAAGCTAGAAACCTGTATGTGAATGACTCTCAGCTACTCACTTAAAGAATGGGACGATTTTGTTGGCGAGGACCTCAGCAGTCCGGAAGCCCTGTGAGTACAGCATGACTTGCGCAATCAGCTGCCGATCAGGCTTGGTCATCGCCAAGCTCCGGAACAGCTTCTTGAGGTTGTCAGGGAGGTTTGAGCGACCTGCATAGCCTGGGTTCATGGTGATGAAGATAGCCATGTCTGGGCTAACCTTGACTTGTTTGTTCAGCAGCTCACAAGTAATGGGGGCAGAGGCTGAAATTAGATGGCATGAACTTATTAAAGACACCAGAAAACAAAACAAAACAAAACCAGAAACACCTGAATGTCTCTAAATTAATAGAACATCACTTATTCCCTTACTGACCTCAAGACCAAAGCCCAGGACTCCTGGGGTGAGGGGAGGCTTTAAGGGGCTGCTTTCACCAACCAGGCGAAACTCCTCTCAGACCTAATGTCACTCAAGCACACAGAGGGGCAGCTATCAAGGCACCCGAGGCAAGCTGCTCACTGACTCTGTGTGCAAACATGCTGAATGTCAGCAACTGCAGCAGCAGAACAAACCCGTCAGTGAATCTGGGTGATGCAACTGACTGTGGAGATCATGACAACTGACTCCTCTTAGCATCAGCTCAACTTATAAAACAAATCCTGTAGCCGCCTGAACATGTGTTTACTGTGAGTGACTATTGGGGAGCTCTGATAATTCCGTTTTGGGAGATTCTTTCTAACAAAAGTTGCTTTGGCTATGGAGTAAAAGTTAAAAAAAAAGGTAGGCACAGACAGGGAGAATCTTGTACCAGCCTAGAATACATCTTCAGGTACCAAGCCTACTTTCACCACATGTGCCTGGGCTGTTAGATACAGGAAGAAATGCTACCCCCAGAGTCTTTCAGGACAGCTATTCCTATGCTGACAGAGGACTCACTCTACAAATCAGATGGTGGGGACACTGATGTCAAATAGGAGGCTGGCTTCCCAGCGATGATGGAAGAAAGGGGTCACTGAAGGCCACACATGTAGAAGGGAATGGGCTGTGACCTTGGCCTTGCAGAGGATGCACTGCTTCAGGACTAGGAACTGGTACTAGTGCTGCCCAGCACCAGGAAACAAAACTGATCCCAAACCACCCAGCCCACTACCAATCGCTAACTGTGACTCACTACACTGCTTGTCTGTGGGAGTAAGTTGTCAAAGCAAATGATTTCATATCAGATTTCCCTCCAGCTCCTCAGTGATAAAAAACAAAACAAAACAAAAAACCCACAGAAAAGTCTTACTTTTATCGTAGTTAGGGTTGGAATGCTCCCGCAGCGCCTCTTGTATGCACTGCACCTGCTGGGACACAGCTGAGAGCATCCGCTCCTCCAGGCGGTTAAACTCATCAAAGCAGCCCCATGCGCCCACCTGGCAAAGCCCCACAAAGATACGTCCCATCGCCTAGAATGAAAGGAACCAAAGAAACTTAAGCCATTTGTTATCGACTGACTTGTGTCTCTTCCCAAAGTTATCTTTTGATGTCCTAACTCCAACATTACTATATTTGGACAGAGGCCCTACAGGAGGTAAAATTCAAGGAGACACTAGTCAGAGGACTGGTGTTCTTGTAGGAGTAAATTATCAGAACTCATTCTTCCTGCCGCCTCTCCCTTCCCCTCTGCACACAGAGAAAAGACACATGCTCAAGCACCTAGACACAGGGAGCCAGTTCGAACAAAACCACAGTGGGCTTCCAGCCTCCAGGACTGTGCAGACATCTTGTAGTTTGAGGTGTGCAGCCTGTGATAACTGCAGCTGACTTGTCTAACCCTGAGCAAGTCACACTTTGTTGAAACCTTCAACTACTCCCTTCAAAATGTCTACCTCCCAATGCGGAAATCCAGTGAGTCACTCTTCATTCCCACAGAGCATCATCATTACAAAGATGCACTGAGAAATGCATTTCCATCGAGTGCCCATATTCCTCGACAAAGCTATTGGGTTTTTTCTTGTCACTTTGTTAGTGTAGAAAACCTTTTCCATAATAGTCACTGTTTTCAGACATATGTCAGCTAGCAAAGTATCCCCTCCAGAGACGGAGGTGCAGCACAGGGGAAGCACATTTGCCTAGCATTTAGGTCTGACCCCTGGTTTGGGAAGGGAGAATAGTTACTGCTACAGGGGACAGTGCAGCCTGCTAGCCCAGCTGAGATAGGATTATGAGTGCCAGGTCAGCCTGGACTACATAAGGAAACCCAGTCTCAGATACATAAATACACAAACAGACAGGCAATGACCATTTTAGACAAACAATAACAGTCATTTTTGAGACTATGAAGGTCAAGTTGACTTCAGTGTGTGTGCTGGGCTCTGTCACAGTTCAGAACAGCACCAGGTAAGTAAGGCCTGCAGTACTGAGTTTTCTGAGAGGGGAAGCTTAATGGTTTTAGATAGTGAGGAAAAAAGTCTTACCTGGAAATCGAAGGTCTCATCACAGTTGAAGACCAGGACAAAGCGCCCCAGCTGATGGCCGAGGGCTTTGACTGACTCTGTCTTCCCGGTTCCAGCAGGTCCTGTTATTTGAAAGAAAAGCAATCTAGTACTCAAATTTATTACCTAATTGGTAGTAAATTCTTAGCTTGAAGAGAGCCATAAATGCATTTTAAAATTCAGATGTAATAAATACAAGGGAATTAAAGATTTTAGAATGTAGAAACCATGGGATAAAGAAACGCATCCAAACATTCAGTGTGATAAGTAAAAATTACAGGTGACATGACATCATCTGTGCAGATTTGAGAAATAACTCACCAAATGGAGAGCCTCCAAGCCTGGCCTCCAGAGCTTGTGTCATTGTCAAATAGCAACGGTCAGTGAGGGGTGTCTGCACCAGCTTGTCTTGAACACCCAGGTACTCAAAGCCATAGTTAAACTTGGCGTTGGCCATCTGAATGGACAGCTGCTGCAGCACGTCAGTTTGCTTAGGGTCGAAGTAAAATCTCATCTGGCTGAGCCATTCAAAAGATTTGGCGTTGTCAATTTTGCTTTTGATCAAGGACCTGGTCACATCCCTTTGGTGAACCAACTCTGTGATCTGAGGAAGCGAAAATTTGCCATAAGCTAAAGTAAGAAGTGTTCTTTGTGTCTGAGGCCTATCTGTTTATATTAGGATTCGGGCCCAGTTATAGTGACTAGAAGCAAATATTCCAAACCTCAAACAGAACTTCATCCACAGGGACATTGGAATACCCACACAACAGTATCACAGACTCAGAGCTATAGAAAACACAAAAGCCAAAAACTTACTGTAAGCAACAGCCCTGTGCAGCAGAACAAGAAAGAGAACAGCTTTCTCTTTCTTGTGTCTACTCCACGGGTTGCTCACTTTGTACCACCATGCTGCTGCCATCACCCCTCTCGGGAGAAGATGACAGGAAACAGTATACACTCTCAAAAAGCTGGTCACGTTCTTACTCCCACACAGGCACCCAACTCCTCCATAAGACATCACACTTTTGTGGGTGTATGTACACAGGCATGCAAGTGTGTGCAGAGGCCTTGGCCAACTCTAAGTGTAACTTTTTTAGGAGAATCCACCTTCTTTCTTCGAGCAGTTTTTCCAGGACCTGGGACACTGGAAAGCAGGTCCTCATGCTATTGCAGCAGGCATTTTATCAACCTAGGCTTCACCAAGACTACCTTTACAGAGGACTGGAGACCCAAAGACTACCCTAGTCTACACTGAATGCCTATGTACACTCACTAGAACACAGGCAAAAGTCTCATGTAAACCAGGCTGGCCTAGATTTCCCGATCTTCCTGCCTCTACCTCTCCAAAGCTAAGGTTACAGGCGTAGAGCACAACACCCAGTTTACTTTTCTTTTAATATTAAAGGCCCATTAAAAATTTATTTTATTATTTTAATTATGTGCATGTGTGTGGGATATGCACATGAATGCAAATGTTCACAGAGGTCAGAGATCCTCCTGGAGCTGGGGTTACTGCACCTGATGTAGGTGCTGGGAACTGAACTCAGGTCCTCAGGAAGAGCAGTACGTGCTCCTAATCATGGAATCATCTCTCTAGCCTCCCCCCAAAAGATCCACTTTTAAGCCTCTTTTCCTTTCGCCACTTGAGCTGCGAGGGAAGACAGGGTCAGGCATGAGGCTCACCAAGTGCTCCAGCTTCCGTCTTCGGAGAGGGGGCTGCTCCATGAGGACAGAGTCTGCTAACACGTTGAGAGTGACCTCCACATTGCTCAGCACGGACTGTAAGGGGGCCACATCACCACCTCCCCCTACGCTGCTTAGTGCATTCTCCACGTTTTCAGACCAGGCTATTTGGGCTGACAACACCACTAATTGGGCCTGAAAGAAACAAGACAGGAGGTCAGAGAGTCACATTTTTTGAGGTGGGGTGTCACTCCTGGGGGAGCCTTTCTGTCTCACCTACTGAAGAGCTAGACTACAAGTGCCACTGCCCGGTTTCCAAGGGGCCATTTTCAAGTCAGTCAGAGCTTCAGCCTGCCCACTTCTACTAAAGATTACCTGATATTTGTCAATCCAAGTAATGTAGGTATTTGGGTCAATTGAAGTTGCTTTTCCAAAAATCTCCACTTCTGTAACAGACTCTGCCAGAAGCTTAGCCAGGGTGACTCTCATCTCCTTTTCCACCAGAGTGAGCCATTCATTGATTTTGGGGTGTTCAGTGATAGACACTGGAGTTTTAAACATAACCTGAAGATAAAACCATTACAAGAGTTAAGAAGTGCAAGTGCGTGAGAGAAGACCCTAAGCCACAGATGTACTGCGCCTACCTCCTCTCCTTCTCGAGACGAAATGCCAAGGACCACAGAGTTGTCCTCATTTAAGATGATGCTGGAAACGCCAGCGAACATTTTCTTGAAGTGCTTCTGTAACTTAGCTACATTCTTGCTATTTCCAATGATTTCAAGCAAATCCTCATCACCCACAAAGTAGAACCTGAAATCAAAACAACCCAGTGGCTACTACCTGGTGTACAGAGTGTGACTAAGCAAATATCTAAGTACAAGAGGAGGCGGCCAGAAGGAAAATCTCTGGCCTAACTCAGATCTCATGCAAACACCTGCCAGGGCTTGGTGAGAGACAAGTTTACAATAAGACTTGGAAGAATTCAGTGTCAATCACTAAAGTCATTTTGACAGCATCTGCTCCACTCGCCATAGCAAACTCCTTGGAAAGGAGGAGAAGCCACACAGGAAGTAGCAGAGCTAGACCCTGGAGTGAGCAAGTGGCTTGCCAGGAAAATGAGTTTAGTAAACTGAGGTGGAAAACTGGGAGTTCAGAGGGCATTAGTAACCAGTGCTGCAAGGCAGATGACTCAGCGACTTGGCCATCGATACCCTTGACATCAAAACTGAGGAAGGGGAGCAAAGCACAGCTGAACTTGGCTCTCTCAGACTCACCTGGGGAAAGACGATCTCTCTCGCTCTAGGTATTCCCCCAATGCTTTCTGGATCTTTCCGAGCAGGTCTGCCAACCGTTCCAGAGACCTCTGTACTCCCTGTATGTTCAGAACATCCATCACAAGTGGAGACTTGGATACTTTTTTCATCAGAGCCAAAAACTCTGTGCTGATACTAAAGAACAAAGGAGAGCTGGTCAGCCTTTGCAGAGGCTCCTTAGCCCTGCCTGCGCTTGAGCCTGCTGGAACCAGCCATACCTCTGGAAGCGCTGGGTTTCCACGGGCAGCAGATGTTTGATGTCCGCGCTGCCTGTGAAGATGCCCTCCAAATAGACCCAGCGCCTCTGCACATCAATCCATACGTCAAAGAGAGCCATGATCCGGTTCAGCTTGTCTTCCCAGCTCAGGGCATCTTCTTCAAAAACCTGGTGGTACACAAGAGGACAGAGCTCAACCATTAACTTTTCCCCTCAGGGATAGGCCAAAACTGCAAATTAGGGCCGGGCAGTGGTGGTACACAATTTTAATCCCAGCACTCAGGAGGTGGAGGCAGGCAAATTTCTGTGAGTTCGAGGCCAACCTGGTTTACAAAGCGAGTTCCAGGACAAAACTACAGAGAAACCTTGTCCCAGGAAAAAACACTGCACACTAGGGTCCTACCAAGTTGTCTGATCCACATTTTACATAAACAGACACCTGAGGTGTAATCTCTGAGTGTAGGAAAGTGTCCTGGCAGCGCACCTTATAGTATGGAGAGAGTTTCATGGCAGACACACTGTTGATGTGCTCCTTGACCTTGTTGAAGAGGTCATCCCAGCCTCGGATCAGGCGGCATTTGTTCTGATAGTTGACCAAGTCGAGTTCATATGTATTCCACACTTCCCGTATCTGAGTGGAGTCAGAAAGAGGCCATTACCAGCACAAATCAGCACTCAGCATTTGCAGGGCACCAAATGTTGGGGACAGAGATATGTAGATGACAATGCTTCATTTTGCACAGTCAAATCCATACAACAGCCTGATACCCACTCCCATCACTTGCCTGCTTCAAAAATTCTTCCAAAGCCATTTCTCCTTGTGCCACTAGCAGTACATCCTTGACAACAGCTTCATTCTTCTGGAGGTCAACATCCCAGATCTGGCCCAGGGTCAGCTCAGAAACCACCCAATTAACATGAAGCCTCTTCATCAGCTGCTTCCAGTGACGGTCTTTAAGTGCTTCAGATTTCAGTTCAATTACCAACATATTTATCTGTGCAGCGGACAAACAGGACGTGAGCAGTGTCTTCTGAAAAGACATCCAGTACCCACATGTGACAGTCACCTACCTTCATGTAGCCTTTCAGCAACCTCTGAACAAACTCATAGGAGGCATACTGCCGAAGCCGTGCAGGGAAGTTCTTCAGCTGGTTCAAGAGCCCATCTAAGTTTTGTCGAAGCTGTCAGGAGACAAGAGAATGGAGTCTCTCTCAAACACAGATATACACAGACACACATTCCATTACTGATTTTTTTTTAAATTTCCTTCTGATACATGATCTTATGTATCCAAGGCTAGCCTAGAAGTTACAAAGGCCCACCTGCACCCACCAGCCAGAGTTCTGGGGACTGAACCTAACTAAGGTTTTGTGCATGCTCAGTGAGCATTCTACCTATTGAGCTATAATCTTGTGAATGGCTCTAGAATAAGGTTCAGTCTGGATGAACCACATAAATAACACTTAAGGATATAGGTGACAGCTTGTGAACTTGCAAGGTTCTTTCTGTGACTGCTAATAAACACTCACAGACATCTACTTCAACAAGTTACCTTACGAGGCTGAACTGAGACCCATGGCTGCTCCTTCATTTGATCAATTTGTTCCCAGACCTTAGAAAGTTCTGACCAAACACCTTTGAGGTCCTGTAATTCCTCCAAGGCCACCTGTGATTGAAAACAGCAAGGCAGTTGAACTAGGGACATTAAAGCAGTTCACAAATTAGCAACAAAAAGGAAAACCACCTTGGCATGTGGCAGGGCCCTTGGGACGACCAGGACAGTGGCAGAGTCTGGTGGAGCAGTTCCTTACCTGCACGCGCTCCTCACTGCCACTGAGAAGTCCCGTGTCTGTCAGTTCCAGTGCTTCCTTGGCCTTTGCACATTTCTCTCTGTCATCCTTCAGCCGGCCAAACTTCCCTTCATATATGGTCAGGGCCTGAAGAGCCTCCTCAGGGCGCAGATTGCCCTGAAACAGCCAGAGCACAAAGAGTGGCAGTACTGTTCCAGGAGAGGGGAGTACTGGAGCTTAAAGACACTGGAGGGCCAATAGTGACAAGACAGAAATCATGTCTCTCCATGATGTACACAGCTTGCACCCGCCTGTGAAGCTTCAGCTGCTTTGAGATAACAAATTCTAAATTTTAAGCATATCCAAGGACAGTTTAAAAACAGCAAAACTAGTTTTAATGATTTAAGAACACCTCCTGTGGGGGCCGGAGGGCTAGCTCAGGGGTTCAGAGCACTGGTCACTCTTTTCCAAAGGACCTTTGAGTCCTAGCACCCAAATGGTGGCTCTCAACTGTCTGATTCCAGTTCCAAGGGATCTGACACCCTCTTCTGGCCTCCAGAGACACTGTATACACATGGTGCAAAGACAGGCATGAAAGCACAACACCCACAGACAATAAATAAACAAAAATAAGTAAAACCACCTCATGACTTAAATGACTATCACTCTGAGTAAATAATTGACTATACTGGCTTTCACATTTACTATCTACAAATACTCAGGGCATCCACACACTAGGGAAGATCTCTACCAGTTACATTTCCAGTGTCTCACTTTCTTATTCCTATTGCTTTTATCTTGCTATGCTGTCCTAAACTCACACACTCAAGTGATCCTTCTGCCTCAGCCTACATGATTAGCTGCCAGTCCAGCCTTTTAATTAGAGAAGGGCAATCTTGTCTTTAGTATTGGAAAGCTAAACCCAGCACAGCTTCCCATGTCTGACAGAAATAACCCACACTGTGCTGCAGGCTGGCAGGCTTAGTGAAGCTCACCGTGACAGGTTTGGTCTTCTCCCAGTCTGTCAACAGATCAGTGGTGCGACTTTCCACAGCTCGGTCCTCCTGCACAATCTTCATTTGCAAGTTTGCCACCTGTTGCTGAATGGCAGAGTCCTTCCGACGCATGATGTCATTGAAGGCCCCCCACTCACCCTCAATGTTGTCAATGTAAAGCCAAGAAGGTGGGAACTGGAACCTTTGTTTTTCCAGCAGACGCTGACCATTGCGGTAGAGCTGTGAGTTAAAAAGATGATTTGCTTTTTTTTTCCTATAACAATAGGAGAAACTACTGCCAAAGTCCCAACAAGAAGGCTCCCCATGACTAGAGAACACACAGACCAAGGTTTCTGCTCTCCTACAATTGTCCACCTCCAGATTACTGTGGTCACAGAGGCTGCAGTGGCCTGTAGTTACTGTACCTAACAACACCCAGTGGGGACAGAGTACACTGTGCTGTGCTTCATCCCTTTATCCTAGATTGTAATTCAGCTCCTAAGCACTTGAAAATAGTAACAGAGTTAGGCAGACAGTGGCTCTCAAACCTAACTGTGCATGATAATCACCCAGAGCTGTTAAAGCATAGAGCACAGACTCCCATGGTGCTAGTGTCTACCCTTCTTTTTTCTTCACATGTATTTATTGTTGTGTGTGTGTGTGTGTGTGTGTGTATGCGCATGAATGCACGGAAGGAAGATAACAACTTGTAGAAGTCGGTTCTCTTCTTTTACCATGTGGTTCTAGGGAAAACTGAAGTCATCAGGCTTGGCAGCAGGTGCCTTTAACCAGTCATGTCTCTGCTCCCACCAGCCTCTTTTCTGAGATAAGACCTTGTTATGAAGACTAATCTGGCCTCCCTAATCTGGACTGCAGGTGTGTGCTGTCACCAGGCTTTCCATTCTAACAAGCACACCAGTGGTTATGTGGCTTATGACCACACTGTAAGAAACGCTGCTTCAGGTGCTGAGTCCCTCAGAATACAGACATTAACAGGTAATCAAGGGCCAGACATGAGAACTCACTTCAACTTGCTTCTCAAACTGCTTGATCTTCCGTTTTAGAGACTGAACATAGGTGATGAAGGTCACTGCGTCAGAGGTGCTCGCTGTGTCCACAGAGTGCTGCTCCAGCTCTTGGCGAGACTGTTGGAGAGAAGGCTGTATTTACCACGGGGCAGGCTTAACCTGCAGCAGCCAGTCCCCTGGGCAACATCCCCGCTCCTCACCTTTGAGATCTGGGAATGGAATTCTGTCATATTGGACCCCAGCATCTGCCCGAACTTGCTGAGAACCTCCTTATGCCAGGAGTCATACTTCAAGTTGACCTTGGACTGGACCTGCAGGTGAAGTGACACACAACAGCGCTCTGTAAGTTCTAAGCTCCAACACAGAGCCAAATATCAACACAGCTTTCAGTCTCCAGATACTTGCAAGAACAAGCTGAGCTTACCTTGCCGTAATCTATCACCACCGGTCCGAAGTCTTTCTTGGTTTCTGCGTTGTCGAAGGTTCCTCTGGCTTTCCTTATCTGGACCAGGAGAGCCTGCCACCTGTTGAGGTCTTCCCCAAGCCTGTTGTAGATGTTCTCCGCTTGCATATCCCATAAACACTGGTACTGAAGCCAGACCTGCAAAGGAACACAGCTCCAGTTTAGCCTGCTGTTCTGTACCACACTAACATACTAGCAATCACTACGTCCACGGCCCAAGTTCTTGTCTTCATACTAGTAAGAAAATCACTCCAGAGCCTCAGAATTTATACAGCAAAAGGAGAAAATTTACTTTTCTTGAAAACCATAGTTAAGACTCCATAATATACCAGGCAGTGGTGGCACACGCCTTTAAGCCCAGCACTTGGGAGAGGTAGAGGCAGATGGATCTCTGTGAGTTTGAGGCCAGTCTGATCTACAAAGTGAGTTCTAGGACAGCCAGGGTTGTTATGCAGAGAAACCTTGTCTTGAAACAAAAAAAGACCCAACAATATTTACCCTACTATTTACTCACTCTTGGCTTTAAATAAGGAAATATCACTGAGCGGAGGTGGTGCACACCTTTAATCCTAGCACTGTGAGGCAGAGACAGGTGGACCTCTGTGAGTTCAAGGCATAACTGGTCTACAGAGCTACTTCCAGACCAGCCCAAGCTACATAGCAAGACTCAGCCAGGTGAAGGGACACACATATGTAACTCCAAACTCTCACAAGTTTAGGGTTTAGGTTAGCCTGGTCTACAAAGCAAGTAACTCCAGATCAGCCAGGGCTAGAATAAGGAATAAGACCCTGTCTCAAAATAAACAAACATGTAGAAGATAGATAATAAGTAAATAAAGCACATATTGCCCATTGGGCCATATTACCTTCCCAGTACTTTTTTCTTTCTTTCGTCCTTTTTTGGTGGTGCTGGGGATTGAACCCAGGGCCTTTGAGCTACAACCCAGCCCTTTTCTCATACTCTTGCAAGTCCAGAATAGAGTAGCCATTGCATTTGGGTGGGATTAAGAGCATCTTACCTTCACATACTGCTCAACTTCAGTCACAATGCCCATGACCGCAGAGTATGACTCTTCCAGGGCGACAGGGCCATCGGGCATGCGCGTCAATGCATTCCGATAGAACTTCTCCTCCTCAGTCAATTCATAATGCACTCCCACCTGACCAACAAGCGTCGGACATGAATGTTAAACAGTGTACACAAAGCCAGTCTCAGTCACCTTTTATTTACTAAAAGTGACTCAAAAAAAAGTCGCCATCAAAAGGCATTAGAGACAATATTCACTTTCTCTAGCCCCAAGTAACAAGAAGCCTTGTTAAATATTTAACTCATTAAACCAATAAAGGGAACACAAGAATAACCACAAACTGGAAAACATGGAGTCACTAATGGCACAAGATTAAAGAATGCAAGGAGCCCTTGGTTCACGTGAAATGCCTGAGCATCTCCTACATCTAAGTACAATAAACAGAAACTCCCATTCACATGAAGTCACATTCTATAGGAGGAGAGAGAAAGAACACACACGTATAGATTGTCATATGGGAAGCAAGTCTGTGCAGAACGAGGAGAGAAGAGGTAGGGAATACAGGGCTGGGACAGGGAATGGTCATATTTTATTTTTTTATAGTAACTGAGGGGTCTTGAGCATGCCAGGCAAGCACTCTACCACTGAGCTTCATGCCTGTGGCTGGTTGTGCCTTCAATAGAAAACCAGGGAAGGCTTTATCAGAAGGTGGTATGTGAACAGAGATTAGAAAGAGAGGAAGGGATATTTGCTATCAAGGACTGTGAGCAGAGTGCCTAGTGCCAGAGTCAGTCTGTACAGCTGAGGGCCAGCAAGAAGAGTGCAGTGAGGCCTGAGCAGAGCCAGGAGGGGAAGCAGAAATTAAGGTCAGAAAGGCAAAAAGGTACTATGGGCCCAACAAGCACCAGAACTGCAGCTTTCCTGCAAGAGAGATGGCAGGCTGTGAGAGAAGTCACAGAGGAACAAAGGTAGGGTTACTCCATCAATGGAGACTGATTTTAGGTGATAGAGGCAGAGAGAAAGGCAGGAGGAACATTAGCAACCCGAGGCAGACAGTGGCACCATGGACAGCATGGGAACAGTGACTGTGGTGAAACAGCCCAGGATGAACTTTACAGAGAGTAACGACAGATGTCATGGCTGACATGTTTGCTGGACTTCGTGGAAAGAAGGATGAGAGAGGAAGAAGTACAGCAAGAAGGGCACCAAGTCTGACCACAGGACGGAACAGAGATGGAGAGAAGCAACTGGAGATGATCTGGGTTCCCAGCAAGGGTTGGGTCGCATGCATAAACATGGAGATGACTGTGTCACAACAGAGTAGCTTGAAGGTGCACAAGTATCTGAGTAGTAGTGTCCAGGAATAGGCTAGCTTTCACTTGCCTAGTGTGGAAAGAACAAGACAATGCAAAGCCTTAAACACAGAACAGGACAAGGAGGATCCAAAGACAATAAGTAGATGTCGGGGACAGAAAACAAAATTCACATCATTCTGTGGTTTTGATTAGCTGGGCAAAACATACNGGGGGGGGGGATGGATCACGAGGCACTTGCCACCAAGTCTGACATCTTGAGCCCAATTCCCAGAATGAACCTACAGGGTGGAAACAGACAGCTGCCCTGCAGGTTGTTCTCTGACCTCCACCTTCTCACTGTGACATGTGAAAAAGAGTGTGTGTATGCACAAACATAACCAAAATAGATCAATGTAATTTACACCCTAGAGGAGTAACATTTATGCTCAAAGTCAGGGGGAGAAAAGGTGCATTTTGGGCTGGGGAGATGGCCCAGTGGTTCTGAGCACTAGCTACTCTTCCAGAGGACCCAGGTTCAATTCCTAACACCCACATGGCAGCTCACAACTGTCTG
>LOJH01002451.1:4268-21322 GCA_001685095.1 Ellobius talpinus
ACACACACACACACACACACACACACACACACACACACACACACACCCTTGCTCAGATTGGAGTTTGGCCATAGATTCACACAGACACCCAAACTTCAATGAAAATAAATCTGTAGTTGCCTTAGCAACCAGCCATGTTGCCATAGCAATTATAAGGGGGCAGGTAACAGGATGGATTTTAGGAAGTCAGTAGGAATTAGACTCTAAGGATGGCCTGGGGAGATGGTTCAGCAGCTAAGAGCACTTGCTGCTCTTGCAAAGGACCTTGGTTCTCTTCCCATCACCCACACGGTGTAGCTCATACTCACAACTTCAGGACCAGGAGAGCTGACAGCCCCGGCCTCTATAGGCACCTCCACACATGTGCACACCCCCACAAACACACATACACATCATTAAAAATAATAAATAAATAGCCAGTGCCAGGCATGGTGGTGCACGCCTTTAATCCCTGCACTCGGGAGACAGAGGCAGGCAGATCTCTGTGAGTTCAAGACTAGCCTGGCCTACATAACTCCAGAATACCTAAGGAACTGTCTCAAAACAGAACAAAACAAAAAAAAGCAAGAAAATAAGCAAACAAGAGGAAGTCCATGAACAACAGCATTGAGACTTTGGATGCGATGATGGGCTGGAGAGAAGGCTCAGCCGTAAAAAGAGTACACACCGTTCTGGCGGAAGACCTGAGCTCAATTCCCAACACATGTGTTAGGCAGCTCACAACCACCTACAACTCCAGCTCCAGGGAATCCTCTCCCTCCGTGGACACTCACAGTCACGTGTGCATACTCCCACACATACACTCATGAAGACATGGTAATTAAAGATAACTAAATCTTAAGAAGAAAGTCACTAGATGCTGTGGAAATAAATGAAGGCATTTCATATTGCAGTCAGAATACCCCTTGTGCCGGCTACCGCCCATATTTCCGGGGTTTCCCATGGTTCCCTGCTGGCTCTTTGGCCAGTTCCACCCCAGCTGACCACACCTGTTTGGTCATCAGCTTTGCCTCCTGACTCAGCCCAGCAGCCTCTCCCCAGGTCCACTATGTTCCAGCCTCCTGGACGAGACGACTCAAGAGGAGGATTCTACCCATCCCTCACCTGGCACTTTAGTGAAGCCACACTGCAAGGGAGCCTGAACTCCTCCTCATAGGGACCCGGCTGCTCTCTGAAGCCAGGAAAGGGGTGCTTTTGGCCAGGAGGCTAGGGGTGGGCTTGTCAGTCATCGGCACCTGCCTGGGCTTCTCCCTGCCCAAAGCAGCAGGACAATGGGTGCACCTTCCTCCCCGTGAGAGGAGAGACACTCCATAAGTGAAACACATAAACGGGAAGCGGCCCAAGGCAGAAGGAGCACCGCAAAAGGAAATGCCAAGTTCCTCTCCCCTCCTCCATCTGCCCAAGGCCAGCTTGTCTCCACCTGCAGTCCCGGCCCACCCACACCTGAGATCATCCCTAGCCCTAGGCCAGGTGTTTTCTGAGGCAGTGTCTGGCTCACCCATCCTTGGCTGGGGCTCAGCTCTCATTCCTGCGTCTGCAGCCCCAGGCCCATAAACTAGGCTGTCTGTCTGACGTTAATGACCCTGGACTTGGACAGCAAAGAGTGTCTGAAAAGCCGTCAGTCAACCCTCAACTTTTGTGGGAGGGTGAGTGACCAGCCTCAGTTTGGAGTTCAGCACGGTTAGGGCAATCTCCACCCAGATTGTCCTACACCCCATCACTCAGAGTGCCTATCTACCGTTACTCACGCGCAAGTCCACCAGCCCGCAAGTCTGTCATCTAGCCCTTGTGAGCCATCACAGAATCAATGATGTGACTTGGGGAGCCTTCTGGAAGGTTCCTCTCCCATCTGTCAGGTTCCTGCTCTCAGCCTGCCCCACCCCCGTTCCCCAACATGGCATCTCACGTTGCCTTGTCAAAAGCAAATCAGGTTTGGAAACCACCAGCTTGGAGTTGCCTTGGTGGCTATGTAGCTGAAGCTGTCTTTAAATTCCTGACCACCCCACCTCTACCTCCCAGAATGCATGTTGTTCCCCAGGACTCAGATGAGGCATGAGCTGCTCCAGGGGCGCACACCTGGGCCAACACAGGTGCACCCCTGTGGCCATGACCTTCATCCTGGAATCTCTGTAGCCTTCCATCTTCCTGCCTCTCTTGATCTTTAGAGCAGCCTGACCTTTCCCTTCCTCATGAGACTTCCCACCCATTAATGTCCAAGGCAACAGTGGTCGCACCACCCTGGAATCACTTGGTGCTTGGTGGCGAGCCATCCTTCCCCGCTATCGGTCCCCTAGGTGAGCAGAGAGAACATTTCTGCCCATCATCTGCCTTTCTCCCTAGCTGCCAATGGTCTCAGGATGCCTTCGAGTGGCCACACTCCACTGAGCCGGCCTGAAACAAAGGCAAAGGAGTCGTCTGGACCTCCAGGCCGCCCACTGGGTGTGCTGCTGCGATTTGTGTTTCCTTTCCATATACCTTGTCTTGCTAATACCATGTTGGAATTATTTCCTTAATTTCTAAAGCTGCATGTGCGGAAATGGCTTATACTTCCTGTTTTGATAAACTAATAGAAATGTACTGAGAACCTTGTCCCCAAGTTGGCTTTCTCCCCTTCCTTGGCCTGCTGGTGGGTTAAAAGAGTCTTTAAAACGCCCAGCTTGATTGGACTTGTGACAGAACAAAGATTTGTATAGATTATGTTGCCCGCAAATGGGAACCATATTACCTTCGACAGTAAGGTTTACCTCTGGTGTTGCTTAGAGTCAGTTATTCAAAGACACCTCTGCAGGGGAGGGTTGGGGTTAGAGGCTGGGGGCGACCGGTACCGAAATATCTCCAAGTTCCTTTCAAAGCGATTCTTTTTGGCTGGAGGTATACCGACCGGCTTAAAAGAACTTCCTTTGGACAAGATGTTTCTTGGAACATGTGGAGGACAAAATATTCTTTGTTTTAGGACGGACAGATGAGTTTTGTTCTTGGATCTTCATATAAATTTGAGTAATCATTCTTTATGCACAAGTCAAAAACAAGAGCCAGCCTTTTCCCCCCTTTCATTCACGTATGCCAGTGTCAGATTTAGGTGACCCTCAAGTATGCGGGGACCTGGGTGCATTTGCGTCGATTTATGTCCTTTCTGGATGTGGCTGGTTGGCACAAGTAGCTAGAGAGATTGTCTTCAGGCCTCTAAAACCCCTGTGTGTTCTGCTTTCTGGTATTCAAGTTATCATTCAAAGATACCTTTCAGTGTCCTGAATGTAAGTCCTGGCATGTGTCTGGGAGGGGCGGTGCTCGGTGACTTGTACGACACTTGGGACTGAGCCCACCCTTTCTACCAGGCAAGGAGGAACATCTCCTTGTCTGTCCCATGGGACACGGTCCCTGGTGAAGGTAACATGATACTGTGTCTGGTCAGTGCCCCTGAGCTGCTGGAACTGGAGCCCGAGCCAGCTCACTGTGGGACCGGATGTGCCCTTAATCTCGCAGCTGCTAGCACCCATCTCTGCCCTGCCCCCCCATACACACATTCCATTTATAGATGGCAGAACCAGAGAGCCAGCAGCTTGAGCTACGACTTTGGAGCCTAAGAGGAGCCTGGTTCAGGAAGCTGGAGCCTGCCTTTCCTTACAAGGTGTTATGACCTCTGGGTTCCCAGAAGCAAATGGCTCATAACAACCCAGTCCGTGCATCCAGAATGGTATAAGGATACCCAGGATGAGTGTGATAAAGATGTGGAGAGTCTTAGATTCTTTTCAGAAGTAATGGCATCAGGATTCAGAAAGACTTCAAAGGAAAAAAAATCATATATATATATATATATATATTAAAGTCAAGTGAGAAATGCTGCCTAGCGCCTGTCTGTCCTTTGTTCCTACAAACTTCCATCCACAATGCCGGCCTATCAGAGTCCTCTATGCCATACTGCTTAGGCCTTCACTTTGCTACCCTCAGCTCTGTGGTCCAGGTCATTCCCAAATCCTGTGACTTCCAACCGTGCTGGCCACTAACTCAGGGTGGGATAAAGCTCGGCTGAGAGAGAGGAGCCCTAAAGGGCAGTATTTAAGAAGGAAAGGAAATGAAGGTCCCATGTTACACTGATTGGAAATTCAGTGTCTGAGACCTGGGTTCCACGATTCTCCTAATTCCCCTAGGGAACAGGGGTCACGGTCAGAAGGAGGAGTGAAAAAGTGTCCTAGGATGGACAGGTTCAAGGTCCACTTGGCCAGGGACCCCACTGAATCTGGAGGAGATTCTTCTGCTCCAGCGAAGGGTCCACTCATTGATGAGGTCAGCCGTGTCCAAACTGGTACAGCCATAGATGGGCCCATTCCTTGATGAGCTGGTCCTCTGGGCTCCTTTCCACACAATGTCTGCATGCAGCTTGGACTTGGAAATAATGTGAGGGAGGCGGGCTGCGGCCCGTCTTTTTTCTTTCTTTTTTTTAAATTTATTTATTTATTTTCAAGACAGGGTTTCTCTGTGTAGCCACGGCTGTCCTGGAGCTTGCTCTGTAGACCAAACTGGCCTCACAAATCCACCTGCCTCCGTCTCCCCACCTGCCTTTGCCTCCCGAGTGCTGGGATTAAAGGCATGTGCCACCTCCACATGACAGCTGTGGCCGTTCTTATCTGTGTTCTTGACTGGCTCCAGGTCCACACTCCACACTTAGAGTATCAGGGGTAGTGGGAGGACAGCTGTCATTTAGAGGTGACCTATTTGGTGACAATCCCTGTCTCTAATCTCAGCTCCATCCTCCTCAGCCTTACCCGGCAATTCACCACTGTGTCACTTGGTTTTCCGATGGCTGTGGCGCTCTGCTCGCCTCTTAGCTGTCCACACGGTCTGCTCCTGGGAACCTCTTACAGGAATTAGCCCCACTTCATGCCTTCTGTGGGTGCAACCAGTCTCCTGCATGTCTGTTATTGAAGCTCCATGCAGCGCTGTCTCATGGCTCCAGGCTTGACATTACTTCTGCATTGCTGGGGCTCCACAATACAACATTTGTTCAAAGCTGATGAGGAGTGGATAGTCATGTCCCCTCCCTTCCTCTGACAGTCATGTCCAGTCTTCTGCCATGTTGGCAGGGCTGGGATCCTAGATGGGGCTCAGTGTCCAGTATGGCAGGTGTTGGGATGGCTAGCGTGATTTCTTCAGGAAGGAGTTGATGATTGACGTCTCTAGTTCTTGTTGAGTTTGGAAGGGGGGCCCACAGACGGATGCTGCAAGACAGTCTCCATACGGTGAGCACATGGACAGGTACGGTTATACCCAGAACCTCCTTGTTACTGGCTCAGTCTCCAGCTACCCTCTTCCTCAAAACATGTACCAGGATTTAAACGATGTGGATTTAGGCACTGATGTGTTTATTTTACAATCTTCTCTACTTACTCATACACCACAAAGGCAGGGACTATGCAATATGTCCACTTTACACCGGAGCCCAGCACAGTCCAAAGTCAGCATTTAGCAAAGGATGCAACAGCGGGTGCTCTGTCTGAGCGAGTGCCTAGGTGAGCAAGGGTGTGTAAGTGTGAGTGAGGAGTTTGTGACTGCATGTGCGTGGGGAATGAGTGTACGTGAGTGTGTAAGTGTGAAAGTCTTATGAGAGAGTCCGTGGGTGAGTGCCGAGTGAGTGACCTTGTCAAGGGAAAGCTAGTGATTGGCTCCAGCCACCCATGTAGCGTCCAGATAAGTTGCAGCTGGAGGGCCAGATACTCTCGCATGGTACAACCAGCCCACAACACAGGCTCCTTACTGGTCCCAGGATCTCACAGGAGGAGTGACTTCAGAGTAGACATAAACACATGAGGCTGGTGGCTCAGGATCTCGTGGCCACTTCTGTGGCTTCGCCAGTGTAACTACAACCCCGTGTTGTGTTTACCCTGGGACTAAGACAGTTCGCTAAGCAGAGTGTCCGCTCACCTGAATGGATGTGTACAGTCACAGCACATGGTGAGCATGTGGGAGCCCCACCCTAGGAACTCCATCTTAGCAGCATATTGGCCAGGTACTCCTGGAACCCTTGTTTAACCTGTGATTGTAAAGGGGGGATACAAAGAGCTTAAAGAGGACTCAAAAGGCTACATAGGGGGAAACTCACTCTTGTGAAGGTGGAAATAAAATTCAGGATGGTCTCTATCCCTGAGGTGGTGAACAGGCTCCCAAGATGGTCAAGTGGGAAGAACCCACCATTTTTATTAAGTACTTGATAACAATTAGGATCATGATTTGACCTTGAATAGTGCTGAGCTGTGAACTAAAGAATCTGATTCAAAGCAGGGAGTGGTGGGGCTTGTGTGAGCTTTCGGCATTCCCTCTGAAGCTCAGGGATAGGTGTCCAGGCACAGAGCCCGCACAGAAGCTCTCCTCTTTCTCATCCATGGTCTCAGGAAGGCATTCATATATTGAGAATGTTCCAGAGTCCTACTTCCTGTTAGGATAATGCAGTAGTTTGGTCCAGAGACATGTCCGGTCTCTAAGAGTCTGTCTGGAGTACACATTCTGCCCCAGTGTGTCAATATTTCTGTTCGTCCTAGAGACCCGACACTCCACTTGATGTCTTAAGGGCTCTTGTAGATGCTGGAATTCATAAAAGAACCCCTGAAGGGCAGGTGAGGTAGCTGGAAAGGCCATGGCAAACTGGTCTGGTGTCTAAAGGGCCGCCTCCCAGTACTGTGGTTCTCTCCACATGATACAGGGTGCCCCAACTGGTGTCGCTCATTTCTACAATTCAATCCAGGGGTTAATTCAACCCTAACCTTCAGACCAGAGAGCCTGTTGGATCAATTTGAAACCTTTAAATTCATTTCAGCCATTGATTTATATTTAGGGATTTGGCAAGTGGCTCTAAAATCAAAATTAAAAACACCGTGTGAAACACCAGATCGAGAGTATGAGCACAGGTTTGTCCGTTTCGCACTGACTTCCTGATGCTTTCTGAACCACTACTGGGTGAATTATAGGTAAATGCAGCACAGTTGGCAAGGTATCTGCCTAGTCAGGTCATAGTCACATGTAATAAGACGTGAATGTGGCGGCCCATCCAGACTCATGCCTCGGTACCTAGGGCCTTCTAGGAAACCCACACTTCAATATGTACCTTGTTTCTAGAAATCTCACCTTCAAAACCTGGACTTGATGAACCACAGTGTACATGTGCACTAAAAGCCACCAGAAAACAAACAAACAAACAAAACAAAACTAGTAAAAACATAGATTTGTATTTTAAAGGCATAAAAGAATTGTATATACATTTACACTTACACCATGGACCTCCTGTTGTTTTATTGCCTCGAAAAGAGTTCTGGGGGGAATTGCTTTTTAAAAGATTCAAGAACACTGGGCCTTTTCGGAGTTCATCAGACAGCAGATTAGGTAGAGAATTATTATCAAGGTTCCAACCACAGGGCTGTGGAGTGAGACCTCAGCTAGGAAATGCTCAGCCAACGAGAAAACCTTGTCTGGACAAAAAGAGCCTGAGGGCTTGCAGATCCCCAAGGTGGACTGTGGCCAGGTGGTGCTGAGTCAGATGCCTCTGGGGGCCTGCACACCCGGTGCAGTGTGCGTGAAACCTGGACTCTGCAAGATCCGGGAAGGTCCAAGGCAGTTCCGTCAGCATCTCCACGGGGAGACCTAGAAGAATGGGAACACAGAGGGTGGGCTCGTGTGCTGAGACTTACATCTCCCAGTGACCTTCTGCTAAGTCTTTGAGGCTTAGCCCACAGTGAAATCTCAGCAGTGGGGCTGGTGAGATGGCTCATCAGGTAAAGGCACTGGCCGAGTCCAGTCCCAGAAGGAGAGAGCCAATGCCCACAAGCTGTGCACCTCCTGGGACAATGCACAGGGACACAAAGATAGATAAGTGTATCAAAAGCTTTAATTCTGTGGTTAAAACCTTTCAGCATTAGAGGAATACTATCATCTGCTGGACTCACGTGCATAAAGTTTGGTTGAGTGAATGGCAGAAGCCGTGTCTACCATACACAATTACAGGGTCCCCTTAGGTGTAACTGCCTACATCTCGGCTCTGTGAGTTGGCTGGCATCAGACTGTGGCCAAGATAGAACAGACTGAGTTGTGTTGACTTCTGTCCTGCTCCAGCATGTGGAAGGGCTGTACCAACCCATCTGTAAGGGATGGTGGGGACCACAGCAGATGCTTGGCTAGTAAGAAGAGAAGAAAGGGAGTCGGGGTACTTGTCATTTCCTGCGTCCTGTGGGCATGGTCTGAAAGGGAAAGTCCAGGCTCCTGGTCGTGTGACCCAGGCTCCGCCATCCTGCTTTTGTCAGAAGTGTTGGGCTAGATGCTGGGCAGTGGTGGCACACACCTTTAATCCCAGCACTCGGGAAGCAGAGGCTGGTGAATCTCTGTGAGTTCGGGGCCAGCTTGGTCTACAAGACAGGCTCCAAAGCTGTCCAGGACAGGCTCCAAAGCTACAGAGAAACCCTGTCTCAGAAAAGAAAAAAAAAGAAAAAGAAAAAAAGAAAAAAGTTCTGGGATAAAGAGCAGGAGGTGAGAAAACATGCCCAGGCTCTGGAGACTCCAGAAGCCAGCAGCTAACCAGTCCAGCACTTAGGAAAGGTTCGTTCCTCATTTTCTCCTTCTCACAGAGAGCCTGAGGAGGTGGGGGGTGCATCTCAACTTTCCTGCCAATGCACCCTAGCTGAGTTGCAGGTGCTGTTGGGGGTATTTGCGAGCTCTGCCTCCTCACAGGCACCTCCTTTTTCTGCCTCATTGATATTCCATGGTAGGAGTTGGGGTATCATACCAACGCCTCTCCCCATGGATCACTTGCCTTCAAAGTGTGCCCTGAATCTCCCCATATCACTGAGGATCTGCCTCCTGGGCCCTGATGGTGCTTCCCTGCCCAGCCCTGGGTCTGAGGAATGTTTCCTTTGACCCTCAAGCCCGGGTCCTGACTCAGTGTCCAGAGTCAGTGGTTTCTTTTGTTGCCTGCAGAGTGTGCTGTACCAGCAGCAAGCCCTGTGCACCTGGGAACTTCTGGGACCAGGCTGCACCTTTGTCTCACTCAGGGCAGCACATGTGCCACAGTGGTGTGGGGTGTGGCCAGCAGTGAGACAGCTTGGGACAATGTTGTGGTTGGAGACCCTGTCCCTTCCATGCAGTTCTGCTGGGAACCCACAGATGTTCTAAGCTGGGCTTGTGGGCCATTTTGGATGGTGGCTCGACCTTAGAGTAGGAAGTACTCGCAACAGGATACAATGTCACTCATAAGTAAACTCTGTCTTGTGTCTGGTTTCCACAGGGGGTGAAGAAGCTGGATGTGCCCTGTGGAGGGAGAGACTGCAGCGGCGGCTGCCAGTGCTACCCCGAGAAAGGAGCACGGGTAAGTCACAACAGAGTCAGATAATATTTCTTGATGCTGTTTGAAGTGCCTTGAATTGCCCAGTTTGATAACACTTTACTATGACACAGTACAACTGATCCCCTTACATCGTGCAATAAGTCACAAAATGGGCTCCATAGGAACCATACTTCTTTCTAACTTCTCATGGTGATTAATACACACAAACACAGATGTCCCTAGGTAGCCACGGGGGCTTAGCTCCAGAGACCCTAGGGACCACAACCGGAGAACACTCAAGTTCCTTATATAAAAGCCTGTGACCTAGGCTTGCCCTCCCGTGTGGTGAAGTCTAAGGATTATTGCAACAATGTATGCAAGCATGAGACAATCACATGACTTATTGCAATGGTAGGGAAGAATATTAGAGTGCTCTGCAATGTTCAGTGCAGGCACCACTGTTTGGTTTTTAAGATTAATTTGTGTATGTGTGATTAATACAGTGATATTGTAGACTCATGTTTTACATATGCAAATATTTTATAAACATATTGCATTATATGAAGAAAAGCATGGTTGCCCAGTGATACCATGTGGGTATGTGTAAACATGAGAGCTTTGGGAATTGCACCAGGGAAAGGAATCCCATGAAACCACTCATGCCCTGAGTGTGCTTGATGAGGGTTATTTCCTCAACAAGTAAGGAGAAGGTCACGGAGTGATTGCCATGGCACCCGGTAGGGAGCAGGTTTAGCGTCTTCCTTCAGTCTTCAGGTGATTGCTTTTGTTCTGTTGCCTTTAAAACTGAGTTTTTAAAGGTAGTTTGTTTTTAGGATTACTTTTTATATTTTTTGTTTTATGTGTAAGAATGTTTATGTGCATGTGTGTATGTGTACTACCTGTGTGCGGTGCTCACAGAGGCCAGAAGAGGGCATCACATCTCCGAGAATTGCAGTTACAGACAGTTGTGAGCCAAAACATTTGTGCTAGGACTAAATCTTGGGTCCTCTATAAGAGCATAAGGTGTTATAGATAATAAGCTATGTTAAGATAAGCTAATGCATACTTTTAAAAAAAAGGTATGTGTGTATCCTATTCTTCATTAGGCAAAGTGTATTTTTGACAATATCATAACTTGCCCACAATGTGTTATGACCACACACTCCCCAGATTGTTAATTCTTAAAATCTTATAAGATGTAATTAAACTATATTTCATTTTTTAAAAGGGAGGTATCTTTTCACTGGGGTGGAGTTCAGTGTTGAATCATTTGCTGAGCATCCACAAGCTCCTAGGCTTGGGCCCCCAGCCAGCTTGCGTGCATGGGGCTGTGAGGGGTGGTGCTCCATAGGGCCACCCTATGTCTGCCGCATCCCTCACCTTTGCTTCGCCAGTGCAGCTGGATAGCAGCCAGGAGTGCTTGTCGCTTGTCCTACAATTGTCGATCACAATTGCTCTTGATTCCCCAGTGACTTTCACCCAGGTCCATCCCCAAGTCAGCATTTAGGGTGTTCCTGTCCTCTTCTACCACGTGGCCCTCGTGGTTGGAGCACACACACCAGCTCCATACTGCATCTCCCCTCCTGTGCCCTCTCCACAAGTTTCAGCAGAAGGTATTAATGACTCATTTTTCAGATGTGATGGTCTTTGCTGACTTGATCAATTGATCAATGTGTTGGTGACAGAGGTCATAGCTGAAGGCCCCATGTTCTACACCGTGGGCACAAGAAGCCCCAGTTCTGAATGTGGGGATGCTTAACTTATGTCAATGGTTTCTTGATTGGAACCAAGTGTATCTTTTAAGGACTGTTAGCTGAATCTCATTGGTCAACATTTCAAAAGGACAGACATATATAGTAGACGTAGATATGTGCCCTTTTTGTTTAGTTTGTTTAGTTTGAGACAGTCTCACTGTGTATTCCTGGCTGGCCTGGAACTCTCTATGTAGACCAGGATGGCCTTGAACTCATAGATATCCTCCTGTCTCTGCCTCCCCAGTACTAGAATTAAAGATGTGCATCACCACACCCAGCGTTATTTTTTAATATTTAAAATCCTCTCAGGCCCTTGCTCTAGATTTTTCCAAGGATGAGATGATCTAAGAATGATGAGGGGTGCCCCAACACAGGTTTCCCAGGCCAGGAACCGGCTCCCTGAGCTCGGACTGACTTATATAGACACACAGCTGATCAACAGGTGTTGTGCAGAAATCTAGATAGCTGCTCATAAATCTCCAGAACCAACCAAGGGAGATGAAGTTACACCCCAGGAGGACACTGTTTTCTGCCTCCTGGGATAAGCCAGCCAGAGCCTGAGGCCAAGGAGCTGCTACTGCTTGGCTTTCCTCACATGCTTTGATTATCCAGAGCAGAGCCCATAGAGAAAGGTTTGCACGGTGCCCCTATGAGGTCTTTGTTCTCCCTAAAGACCACTGTCATTGTCTGAGCAGAGACTGCATAGTTTTGTGCGCTCATGTTCCACGCAAGCTCCTCTGAGAGGTTCTAGGAAGGAATCACTAAGGATTCCTGTAATTTAGGGAAATCCACACCACAGCTACCAAGGGCTTGTCATTTCCCAGTGCCCCTCACTAAGTAAGCACCTGGGTCTGGTTTAGCCATGGCCACATAAAGCGACAATCTGACTCTTCCCTTAACTTGGCATGTCTGGTCATCAGAACTTAGGCTGGGATGGCTTTCTTGTCATTGTTAAGACTGAGGAAATGACGCCCACCACAGGGCTTCACCTCAGAGTTGCCCTCTCGTGCTCAGGTGGCCAGTCACATGGCAGGGTACACTCCCATGCTTAGTTCCAACTTGATTCTATCTCATCCTTGCACCTGTGAAGGGATAGAAGGTACCGGAGAACTTTAGGCAGGCTCAGTTAGCACACAAGATGTTAACCAAGTGTATCACATACGTCACAGAGTAAAGCAGAGCCAACAGGGAAACTGGTAATGATACTATCTGCGTTGCCAAAGATGTCACTGGGCGCTTCACCAAGGATACTTCCT
The DNA here is from genome assembly GCA_001685095.1 of Ellobius talpinus. Lineage (NCBI taxonomy): Eukaryota > Metazoa > Chordata > Mammalia > Rodentia > Cricetidae > Ellobius > Ellobius talpinus. The sequence goes on from LOJH01002451.1 coordinate 16,580, forward strand.
TCCCCAGGCCAGCTGAGTGTGTTCACCGCAAATGATGAAGATTTAGAATCTGTTTCTGTATTATAAGCCAGGTGTATGCATGCAGACAGGACCTTCATAACATAGTCACCCGTACTGTATCTGCAGAAAGCAGGGCTACTTCTGAACTGCTTTGGGTTCAATAATATTCTTCTTAAATAATGTAATTGTAAAAATAGCATTAGGGCGGAGTCTGCTGTGCAGAGAGCCTGTACATGGTGTGTCCTTTCCCACAGTTTCCCCTGGGGTCACTTACCATATATTTCCCCACGGTGCTACTGTAGCCACCACACAGCCTCCTTGCAGACTGTGCTCCTCTGACTCGGCCTTATATGGACATGGCACCCTCGTTACTGTGTTCTCACCATGGTGACAGCCAACAGCAGAAACTCTGTCACTGGATAACTTTTGGGCTCCAAGGAGAAATCACAGACGCACTGTGGTCCAGTTCCAAGAGAACGCTCGAGTTACAAAGTGAATGGGCTTGTGTAAAATGCATAGAACACAATTCTCCACCCTCTGTGCTGAGCTGCAGGGAGGGGGGTCATTGCTTCCCACAGGCAGAGCCACCAACCTCTAGAAAATTCCGTGATAGAGAAGGGCAGGAACTGCTGCAGAGCCTTCTGTTCAGCCAGAGCCGGAGCAGCAAAGCGGATCTAACCTTCCTCTTCCTGTGAATCACGACACATGCAGCTCTATCAGATGGTTTAAGACCTCCTAACCTGTCCTTTCTCCTCACACACCATAAAGACAGAGGCTGCTTAGTAGGAAACACGGAGCAAATCCCATCACAGAATGTCGTCCAAAGCCACGGTGTCACCACCGTCTAAGAGGTAAAGACAGCTTGGCCGCATTCCTTAACCCCCCCAAAGTTGATCCAAAGCAGTGGTTCTCAACCTTCCTAATTGCTGCGACCCTTTAAGACAGTTCCTCGTGTTGTGGTGACCCCAACTATAAAATTGTTTTCATTGCTCCTTCATAACTGTCATTTTGCCACTGTTATGAGTTGTAATGTAGGTATTTTTGGAGATAGAGGCTTGTTGACAGGGGTGGGGGGATCATGACCCACAGGTTGAGAACCACTTTCTCAGTGAGGTCAATTTTAGTTTGTTTTTTAGTTAGCCAGTTCTGTACTTATCCTCTAACATGCAATGCTGGACCATGAGTTCTGATCGAGCCATTACTTCAATTTAATTTTTTTTTTAATTTTTAAGATTTTGCTCTCGTGTGTGTGTGCATGCCATAGAGGTGAATGCTCAAGCCCATAGGGAATGCCTTCCTGCCACAGTTTTCATCCTAAGACTCCTTCCACCGCAGCCGTGGGGCCTGGTTCTGGGGTCAAATAGTTCTTAACCTTCCGGGACTCCTTAAGTCTAGCAGTGTACGTCCAAGTGAGAGAACTCAGGAAACATGAAGGAAATAGTGACTGGTTTGGGGAGTGCAGGCCTTTAATCCCAGCGGAGGCCAGTGGCTCTCTCTGAATTCAAAGCCAGCCTGGTCTACATAGTGAGTTCCAGGCCAGCCAGGGCTACACAGTGATACTCAGGCTTAAAAGAAAGGAAGCACGGTGGGGAGGAAGGTCTTGTCATTGTGTCTTTGCCGCTGTTTGTTGCAGAGCAGAGACTCTGATAAAAACCCCTGGATCAGGAACAGAAAGGACAGAGACCATGGCAACTGGGAGCAGCCAGTCACTGGCAAGGTCTTCTCTCTGAGTGAGCTGTACTGTGGCCAATGCCATCCTCTGATAGTCTGATGTGGCACACTCGACATACCCAGCAGAAGTCACCTGTTAGATAGTCACCACAGGAAAGGACAAAATATAGTCGCTATGACTTGTGTCTACCGTGTCTCTCACCCACTGCAGAAACCAGAGAGGTCATATTACTGTGACAATGAAGCTCAGGCATCTGACATCCCTAAGTATAGGTTTTTGTAGGGACCAGATATGTATCAGGGCCATGTTCCCTTAAAGAGTATAAGGCACTGGGCATTGAGAAATCAAATTTCGTTGGTGTCTGCTGCATTAGGAAGAGCCCCAGCTTCCACTGCCTGTGGGATTCTATACTTAGCACTCACAAGGTCCCTCTCCAGCCTTTGTCTAGGAACAAGGGGCTTCCTCAGTGAGCAGCAGATGGTGTCCCCAATGTCAAAGGGTGTTGGGTGCATCTTGAGGATAAAGTCTGGGTGCCCACAGGGACCTGAGAGCAGGACAGTCAGGGAAATGACATTGGAAGGAGAAGAGGAAACCTGCCCATGCCCAGGAATGTAACATCCCTAGGGCACTGCCTGGAAGAAGCTGCTTAGCTGAACCAGGGTCCCAGCCTTTGAAGGGAAGCGGTTGAGTCCAGTATTTTAGGCTCCATTCAAATCTAGGTCTAGTTTGAGTCTAAGAAAAGCTGTGAAAACCTGGAACCTGCCTCCAACACACACAGGGAATAGGTCACACACAGCCTACCTCCAACACACACAGGGAATGGGTCACACGCAGCCTGCCTCCAACACAGGGAATGGGTCACACGCAGCCTGCCTCCAACACACACAGGGAATGGGTCACACGCAGCCTGCCATCATTGGCCTGCAGCGTGCGAGGCATCTGTCCACTCAATGAATGCTTATTGCACACCCATCATGGATCAGGCAACACCAAGGGACCAAAACACCCAAGCACACCAAGCAGTCCGTGTCCCCTCATATACCAGTGTTCACATTCCTGAAATGCGCACTCTTGAAAAGCATTTCCATCTAACGTGTTCAGTCAGCAGTGTTCAGGTGGTGGTGTGAATACTGGATACGGTCTCTTGAGCAGGCAAGATGAATGTTAGATTTTACTTTAATTGATAAATTCAAGTGAAAGAGATGTGCAGACCTAGGGGGTCTGAGGGCCACCTGTGTCCTTAATGTCAATTCTGGCAAGGAGAAGATGGGAGGAGGATCCAGGGGAGTGAGACCCAGTGAACTTTGTCACTGTGTAAGACTATCCTAGGTAGTAAATCCTGGGTAAGAATGGAACAATAGAAAGCTGGAGTTTTCTGGGCATTGGACCGGAATTTGTGATCTGTTGAGCTCATATCTTTACAAAAAGATGTGATTGCAAAACCAAATAGGCCAGTAAAATGCTAACCCATAGACTGTCAGTGAGATCATAAAGGAAATCTGGGGGGCTGGGGGCCTCTCTCCAAGGCCTCTTTTTTTTAATGTCCATTGGTGTTTTCCCTGCATGTGAAGGTGTAGGATCCCCTAGAACTGGAATTCTAGACAACTGTGAGCTGCCATATAGGTGCTAAGAATTGAACCCAGATCCTCTGGAAGAGCAGGCAGTGCTTTTAACCACTGAACTATCTCTCCAGACCCTCTCCAAGGCCTCTTAGGAACATCAGTCTTCTTCCTTTTCCAACATGAGGCTCCATGTGTCTCTCTAATGAGACCCCTGCCTGTCAAGTGGCTTCCATACAGGTAACCGTGTAATCTTACCACCGCCAGCACACAGGGACTTTTAAGCAACAGGGTTTGTGGAGATCTGTCAAGATGAGCTAATCTTGCTACAAGGGAAGGCCACTGTTTCAAATAATCCCCTCTATTGCATCCTAATATTACAATATTTAATGTCAGAAGATGATGGAAACACTTTCCAAGAAAGGCTGGCATGGAGCTTCATTCAAAAGCAAAAAACACAGCCAGGCATGGTGGCACACACCTGTAATCCCAGCATTAGGAGATGGAGGCAAGAAAAACAAGAGTTCAAGTTCAGCGTGGGCTAAAAGAAGAAAAAAAATACATTGCTAAAAGACAAAATGTTGACACAGCTTCGCTGAGTAGAGTCACAGAACAGCACCGTGGGAAGAATGTAGTAGTTGCCAGAGCGTGTTCAGAAGCAGGAGGTGGCGAGTAACAGCTCACACCTAGCACACACGATGGCTCCATTACCCTCCCCACACACACACACACAAAAGAATAAATGCATCTCCGTTATCCTTGAAGCCATCATCTCTTGACCTGGACTATGATAAGCTTTACTCTAGATTTTGCTCCTACCAACAAAATGCATTAATAAAGGGAAATGGAGTAATCTTTGGTGCAAGTTCATTGGCCGTAACAGACGTCATTCACATCGTGGCTGTTCGCTGTAGCAGCTAAGCCATGCCTGTTAAACAGCAGACTGGTGACAACCCAGGGCAAAGACGAGGCCATGTGCAGGGGCAGACAGATGAGGTGGGGGTCGTTCTCAAGAACTGCAGTGTTTCTGTGTGCTGTTTACACCTCCTCTTTCTGATGAACTCTGTATGCTCATATACCCTGAAAATACATGAGCAGCACCTCTCTCGTGATGAAAACTTAAATATCTTGACTCCTGGCACTGCTAAGGAGAGAAAGCCGCTCCAGAGCTGCACCCACTCAGCAGCTTTCCTGAACCCTACAGCCCTGGAGATCCAGAGAGAGACACCATCTCTCTTCAGAACCACAGATGTCCTCTGGACTATTGGGTTGACAGCGGAACAAGCCAACCCTAGAAAAGGAATTTTCTAGCTCAGAGGAGGCAGCAAAGTGGAGAGAGAAATTAAAACCCTTTTGTTGCCTGGTTCCTGGTGGTAGATGTTTTCTGAAAACAGGGTAGAAAACAGACATTGATTTGCATGTTCTAAGGCATAGAAATGAGCCAGTAGCTGGCATGGGTGGAGAAGGCCCATCTGAGAGTTCACAGCACTCTTCCACAGGGACTCACATCCA
>LOJH01002451.1:25581-42905 GCA_001685095.1 Ellobius talpinus
ATAGATAGATAGATAGATAGATAGATAGATAGATAGATAGATAGATAGAGGAGATGAATTTTCTCTATGAGATATTTTTTTCTCTTTTTTGGTCTTCCACTGAGGCAGTTGCCTTTAAACCACAGTCCAGGATGATCTCTCAGTCCTGTTGAATTACCAAAAGCTATAACTAAAGTGCCTGGTATGAAAAAGAGAACGGTCCGCTCTCCTGGGGCTGGAGAGATGGCTCAGAGATTAAGAGCCACTGGCTGCTCTTCCAGAAGTCCTGAGTTCAATTCCCAGCAACCACATGGTGGNAGAGAGAGAGAGAGAGAGAGAGAATGGGGGTTCTCCCCATAGTGGATCTCTGTCTCTGTCTTTATCTGTCTCTCTGTCTCTGTCTGTCTGTCTCTTTCTCATCTAAATCTGACCCAATTCAAACACAGACATCCCATGAAAGTGGCCCTGGACCAAGAAGGATGTTACTAAATGTGGGTTCCCACTGGTATTTTGGGGGTTTTATTTTGAGGCTAGCATTGATAGATGGGGTATGTAGCTGTCTACATACCCTCCAGGAGAACAAGCCAACAAAGAAATAAACAGAAAGGACTTTGTGGGTAAAAAAAAATGGCCTTCCAAGTCCAGAAGATAAAAATGACTTCTTTAGTAGAGAGAAATAAAATTTAATAAAAAGGGTGCTCTTTAAAAATGTCAGCTATCATGGAAGGAGAGATGAGTCATGGAAAGTCAAAGCCAACAGCAGAGCTGAATGAGTTGTCTTCTGAAAATGGCATTTACAGGGACAAGACCTGTCCTCATGACAGGGCGTCCCTCCCAGCAGCTGCTGAAGTACGAAAAGACCCTCTGGTTGCTGTCTCGCTTCCTAGAATTAAGAAATGTTCTGCAGTCAGCGAGCTCAGGAGTGCAGTGTCTGCATGCTGTGCATGTATGCATGTAGATGCACATGCCTTGTGTCTTTAAAAATTACAAACATTTATCTATTAAAGTTTATGTTCTCTGTCTTTCCAGATCGCCAACTTAAAATCGAAGAAAACCCTTTTATTGGCTAGTGTTACCCACTGTGGGATTTTTGTTGTTTTTAGCATTTACTCTTGTCTGAACCTTTAAAGAGAGGCCAGTGTGTACTTTCTAATGCCCTGGGATGTTATTTGGATACACTGTTGCCTTTTAAAGTTCGTCCCATGTCTGAGTGCTTACTGATTGCTGTTTTACAAAGTGTCCTGCCTTCTGCATGTGCGTCTAGTCTGGCCACAGCCATAAGCACTGAAATGGGACCCCGTAGACCCACTGAGATGGGATCCCCTAGACCCACTGAAATGGGACCCCCTAGACCCACTGAGATGGGACCCCCTAGACCCACTGAGATGGGACCCTCTAGACCCACTCAGACTTGCTCACGATCCTTCTATTGTCACCGTGTCCCCTAATGATCTCTGCTTGCTCTTGGCCTTGTGCCACAAGGACTCCAGACATTGTCAGGGAGTTGGCTCACAGATGGGAAAATAGGCCAGCAAAGCCAAGATCAAATTCTACCCTAAGGAGCTGGGGAACCCCCACACACGCTCCTTGTCTGTATATCTCTCCACAGCCCCTAGTCCCACGCCAGGGGGTTTCCAACTATTTTCACCTCAGTTCACAGTTGCTCACACTGTAAATGAAGCATGAACAATCCAGTATTTAATAAGTGATTGATAGTGGCCATTGACCTCACTGAATCCAACACCCTCAGGCTCAGGGTCCTCTCTCAAAGGTGGTTCCTTTGAAAGAGTGCCTTAGAGCCTATGTGGGGGTGGAACCAGGCACAAAGAGCAAAGGCTTGCCCAAAGTCCTTGAACAGACTTTTGTTTATTAATAATTTCTGTCTGTGAAGACCCAAGTCCTTCCTTCAAGTGATTTCTGAGCTGGGCAGGGTGGAGTCTGGAAATGGAAAGGCAAGTCCTACGTGCTCCTCCTCCTGGGTTTACCCACACCCTATTCTTTCAACCAAAGTATTGTCCTGTTGTCTAAAATTTAAACCTTTTATTGTGTGTTTATCACTGTGCTTATTTTTAACACGTATTATTTGTAGAAGATAGCTTTTTTCTTGTCTACAAAAATCTCATCTCACTTTGTGAAGAAAGATAACCTATAAAGATAAATCTTCCAATTTAAACAGTAGATATAATTATACTAAGGTTATTTTTTAACAATGCTTCATTTAAATCTCATTTTGTGGCCACTACAGTAAAGCATGTATTATTTTTGACATTCATCTGAAATAATAATTAGTGTCTTGTTCCACTTTTGGGGGGGAACATGAACAAGTGTTTCCTGTACCTTCTTGGCACGGTTAGCTGTTTGTCTCCTGTTTGTGTCTGAATTTCCCGTAGCCCGCATGCACAATGGGTGTTGTGGAAAGCCATTGTTCTGACTCACAGGATCTTGTTTCCAAAGTTCAGCATGGGTTCTGACATATGTGACCTACGGTGGAACATTCACCCCATTTCTTACTAGCCATATGGTTTAGCGACTGACCACTTATTTTTGTCCACGTCATCTTCCCCAGGGGTAGGATGTCCATTACCCGCTTCTTGTACAATTAAAAAAGAAGCATAACAACTTGCTTATAAGTTTCCCCAACCTAGGATATTACTCATTTGGGGGTACCTGTTCCATGTTAATAGCACAGCTGGGCTTCAGAATCCTCAGACTGACTTGGAACCCCAAAGTCAGGGTCCCCCTTCTTCCTGCCCCATGAACAATACACAGTGAGAGAGCAGCCCATGTTCTAAGTGAGAAGACATCAGTATCCACCTTCTTTCCCTTCACGGAACTGGGTGCTTATTAAACACGGTCTACGCCTCTGAGAGTGTGTTTCACTGTCCCTTCAGAGAGTGTCCCCTTTAGAAGTCTTGAGGGGATGACGCCTGGGACTACTGTTCTTTGGAAAGGAAAATCAAAGTACCGCAGAGAACATTGCTCCCCATATGATCAACTGCCCATCAGTCTGTACTGAATGGGAAACCCAGGGACATGAATGGGAAATGAAGACTTCATTCTCTCCATCCGTCCTCTCTGGCTCGTGTATGGAGCATCCCTGGGCTGAGCCCCGACCTACAGAGAGTCATAGCTCCCAATACTTGTAATACACATGTGCTGTAAATACCTGTGTCTCGGTGCTTAGGAACTCCGGAAATAGGGGGATGCCCCCATAGTCTTCCCTCTCTGAGAGTCAATCCATCTTATATCTGTCGTCCTCAACCTCTGCCAGGTCGCTGCCTTCCTGCCTCTGTATTTTCCTTGCCCTCTTATGCATGTATTTGGTGGAATGTACACCCGAGTGGAACACTGTTTCACTTTATCCTTGCTTGGATTCCTGCTTCTCCAGGACCTAACCCAGCCCTGCACAGTCATGGTCAGTGCATCATCTACGAATCCCAGGGAACATGCTGAATCAAACTGAAATTTTAACACATCAGTCTGTACTGCACTATGTTGGGTTTTATTGCCTGGTGTGAATTATGGGGAGGGGAAAGTGGCATGCCCCCAGTCTCTGGGTGATAGCAAGATTTATCGGGAGCACTTTGTATTCGCATAATTCCTATAGATCTGTGAAGTGGTCCCCATTCCATTTGAAGAGATTGAATCAAGAACAATAAACTAAGCTGCCCCAAACCACATAGCTGGAGGGTCCAGGACTGAAAATTGAACTGAGATCCAGTGCTGGCCCTGATGGGCATCCTTGGATATCCAAGTACTGTGTTACATCTTTGAAACTTAGTGGTCCCAAATTGTTCCCGCTGCCTCAACCTTGTTTCTGCATGGGTGGTTTCTTTTCCTAAACAGAATAGCCGAGCCAGGGAGGAGGCAGCTCTGTGAATTGCTTCTCCTGCCTCCCCATCTGTGCAGTGCAGACTGTTGTCTCTTCTGGAAGCAGTTTGGTGACAGGAACTGCGACCGTCCAGCTCTCTGCTCCTTCTTCCTCCTTGGGGCTCAGGGAGTCTGACTGACTCTGCACCAGGAGGCTTCTACAAATATGGCCGATGCTACCTCCATGTCCCCTGACTCCTGCTTTCCCTGCTTGTCACGGTCCAGCCCTGTGTGTCCCCAGCCCCCAAACCTAACCTTAGCCTGATTATACCACCACAGCCTCATGAAACTCTTTCCTCTTCAGAGCATTCCTGGGCCCAAGAGCACCCTGGCCGCCCTGGAAGGCTCTCAAGTCTCCTCCTCTGAGCCAAGGGTGGTACCCTGCAGCCCTGCCAGTAGCTCTCCTGTGGGGGCTGTGAGTCCCGGGAATCAGTCTTGCAACCCCTGGCTTTTCAGGCCTCCCACCTCTGCCTGGGGTGGAGGGGGGATGTTCCACAGCTGGGAATGTACACACATATAGAGTTTACCCTACAGCTAGGCACTGAAAATGTCCATCCAGGGCTGAAAAGGACAGTCCATGTTAGGAACTTCGTCGTGGAGTCCAGTCCCAGCTCCAACATATATAGATGCCCAGGGATTCAGTGCACCAGAGACCCTTCCCCTCAGTTTCTCCCTCTGTAAAATGGGGCACTGCCCACAGTAGTTACAGTGAGGCAAGTGTCTACTTTTCCTTCTTCCTCTCCTGAATCCAGTAGTAGAGCCTGGGTTACAGCCAAACATATTTCATACATAGCATGACCTCCACGACCAAGGCTGATCTGACCTAAAATGGCTCTGGGGGACATTTTACAAAATTCCTTTCCTTCCGTTTCACTAATTCCCATCACTCGTCAATTTCTGCCATCATTGTACCTCAAATGCAGAAGCTAGGGCCAGGGTAGAGTGGCACTCCGAGCTCTCCCACCCTGTCAACTGCCACTTCCCACTCCACATCTCTAACCTGGGCTCAAGAGGGGCCACGACAATGCACTCGAACTCTGTCCTATAACACTTGGGCCCAGAGCTGGCCTCCTCTGGTCTCTGGAGACATTTGGTTGGCATAAGCTACTTCATCTCTTTTCGTCCCTGATATGGTACCGCTGTAAGAACACTGTGTGGAAGAGCCAACCTGTGGGAGCAGTGCAGAGTTAGCCGTGTGGGGGCAAGCATCCTCTTCACCATCCCAAAGGCTGGAAGAGCCAGTCTGCCTTCCTGTTCCAGGGCGGGCCCTTCTGAGCTGTCTCCACCCACCAGGCAGCTTCCTACACCCCCATCAGTGTGGAAGAGACCCCCTCTTATCTTCGGCACATACCAGCGCCCATGTCCCCAGGAACAATCTATCCAAGATTTTAGCCCAGCTGGACCAGACCTGTGTCTGATAAGAGCTGATCGGTCCCCAGGGAGCCTCTTACCAGGCGGGTTTCAAAGAAACCCATTGGCACGCTTTTGTCTCGAAGGAAAAGTTGGAAGGGGTCACAGGTCTTTTTCATTCCACACACACCCACGTGCGGATACCAGGCTTGGTTCGTATTTAATAGGGAGAATTCGCTTTAAGGAAACTTCCCCTGTGCCTCTGCCTAATCCACAGCAATGATGACCACTTGTGTGCACGCTTCTAGGTTTTAGATTAAAGATTAACATTTTAAATACATTCCTATCTGTACCTGCATGAGCTAACTCTTTGGAATCTCGGATGACCTTAGGGGCCATCCTGGTAATCAGTGGGCCACCCTCGTTGTTGTGGAATGTCGGCTCCTTACCTCCAGTATCAGACAAGAGGAGGTGAGAAGACTGACTCCCCAAAGACCTCATTGTCTCTTAAACCAAGAATGCCTGGATCCCCCCTCTTCTCTGCACCCCACCGCAAGCACAGCAACCCAAACCAGCCACAGCCCAACTTGCATGCACACACATCTGGATAGCTAACTGTGTTTCCTAAGAAACTCTGAAACTTTGAAAATAAGACAAACCCTACAGAGAAAGAACCGTTAAATGCATTGCTCAAGGACCCATGTATGAGCTTATGCTTTATGGCTGCTGCTACATGAAGTGATTGTCCCAACCGTGCACGGTGAATGCTTAATAACCTCACAGCCTCAGGCACAGAGAAGTGAGTCTCGGATAAGTACCTTCTTAATGCTGCTGGAGCTTGCCTTGGGGAAGGCTTCAGTTAGACCAGAGGCCAAGCTTGCCTGCTGTCCGGGACCATGTGCCTCACCTTCAGCCCAGGATAGATAAAGTATATATACCATGCTCAGGCTACCAGGCACAGTGCTCATCCATCATCAGATTCTATGCTGTCACCTCCTGCAGGCTTTATTTTTCTGTCTAGGAGCTTGATGCCATCTGTCCCTTCCTTAGTACATATTTCAAAGGGACACTTTAGCTCTGGGGTTGCTGTGGCCATATTCATGCCTTCCCCAGGGCTAGCCTGTATCCACCAACACCATTTGTTCCCTGCTGTTGGGACTGGTCCTCCGATCAGAAGACAGAAGCAGTGTGGTTGTCTAGAAGGGTTTCTGCTCTTCAGCTCATGCACAGAGCAAAGGCGCTGCCTCCCATAAAGAAACCTTCACTATATTCCCAGTGTTTTCACACAAGGTGCCGTGGGATACTGTTTTTCTCAAACAGCTGTGTCAAGGCTTTAGCATCTTGTTGGTGAGCAAAATGGAATAAATTCTTTCCATGGCACATATAAAGACTTAAGGAGAAGAAACAAGGCTTGAAGTTCACACAGAACAAGGTGCACCCGTCTTCTGCCTGCTTCCCCAGAGAGATCTCTGAATCATGCCCTGCCGATGAATAAGTGCTAAAGCGGATGCTGCGGACAACACCATGAGTCATCCTCTTCCTTAGATACTTGACAAATACAGCACTTTATTTATGGAAAGTCTTCATAGGCGCTCCCCAAATTATTCAAAGTATACATGCTAAAGTGTATGTACAAGGTATGAAAAGGGTGTCACGTGGAGAAAATAAAATCAAAGGGAGCAGGAGATAACACTTTGACAATTGTCCCGAAGGGTTTTCTTCAATAGATCCAATAATAAGCAGGGAGTTTTAGCAGGAAGAATTGACAATCCACACACACATACAAAAAAGAAATCTCTTGATGCTTACTCAATCCAGTAGTAAGAGGCTGCCACTCATAAAGAAGAACGAGAGCTTGGGGTAGAGATGGCCATTCCAGTGTGTGTTATATGAAATATGTACACAGATTCTACTGATGGTCTTAACTCACTTCAGCTTTAAAATCCCAGTTAAGTCGGGTGGTGGTGGTGCACGCCTTTAATCCCAGCACTCAGGAGTTAGAGACCGGCAGGTTTCTGTGAGTGCGAGGCCAGCCTGGTTTACAGAGTGACTTCCAGGACAGCTGGGCTACACAGAGAAACCCTGTCTCAAAAAAATAAAAATAAACAAATAAATGAAAATATTCCAGCCAAAAGCCAGGCATGGTGACACACACCTTTAGTCCTAGCACTCAGGAGTCAGAGGCAGGAGGATTTCTCTAAGTTCCAAGCCAGCCTGATCTACTTAGCAACTAAGGATACAAAGTAAGACCTTGTCTCAAAGAAAAAAAAATCTGACCCAAAAACTCAACTCACCTTATAAAGACCAGTTTAGAGGGGGGCCACACTGCAAAGAATGGCCCTTTTTTTATCTTTTCAAATACTTGGGAAGGGAGATGTGTTCCCAGGTCCATGCTGGGATTCTGCTGCTGGTGTCTAGACGGGCACAGGGGAAGAAAGAGAAAGCGGAAAAGGAAAAGTGCCATTTTCCTGTTTCTTGGTTGGGTTAGTCAGTCGTATTGTTCACATTACCCGTGGAGGCCCCAAGAAAGAAGGGAAGGAACCGCCATTGGTGAACCCAGATGACGGTGTTTTGCAAACCATATTTTTAAGAGTCTGGATTTAGAAATTAATTTTTTATTCATTTGACAAAGGTTAATCCGCTTTAGTGCAATTGTGGCTTAGAGTGTAGGATTCCTGAGTCTGTATAAAGTCAAAAGAGATTTATTTACACTTGAATATTTAGATTAAACAAAGTGACGTATGCACAGTATGCTGAGGAATAAATACTACAAAGCAGTCTGTGATGATTATGTCTCATCTCAGTTAAACTGATGTACCCGGCCACCAAGAAAGTCACTCAGTTTAAGGACCTGCCTCCACTGCGGAGAACACAAATTCTGTCCCTTTTGCTCTGCACAGCAAATACACCCACAGAAGCCTCTGTGATGCATCCTGTGTCAGAAGGGAGATCAGACCCACCATGGGACAAAAACTCCCCGTCTGTATACAAACTAGGGAGCAATCTTAAATTGGCTTCAGGACGACCATGTCGAAGAAAGACTGGAGAGAAAGTTTTACCAACAGCAACCATCTTGATGGTTCATATGGAATTTTGATGTCCTGTTGATAAGGTGGACGCTAAAGCCTGCCTTCTGTCTTTAGTTCTGTGATGCCACACATGCCAGTATCAAGTCACTTGTCCCTTCAGTGTTCAGAGCCAGGACATGGCCAACAGTCTGGCAGGATCTCTTGTGCCCCATCCTCGGGCAGGCAGCTCTGGTCCTTCCTCACAAATGAGGTCACAAGTCAACCAAAACAGATGCTTCTCAGTCTCCAGGCTGCTCTGCTCTGGCATGGGAGCAGCCACCCCTTCCTGGGTCTCCACCTACATCTCTCATGCATGTGGAGACTTTGCCCAGGGTCAGCTTCTCCAGGCACTTCACCTACCTGCTCTGCCCATGGCTGTCACATGCCTTCCAGTCTTTGACATCTCTAACAGTTCTGTCCCCCACTGAGGGGGACACTGTCCCAACCGTATAGCTGATGCTTAGCAACCCTCTTCAAGACTAAGGCAAGGTGGGATTAGAAGGATTTGGGGGAGAAGCATCTAGAGGTGCTGTAGGAGAGAGGCAAGAGGTGAGGTTTGTGAGTTAGTGGCAAAGAACAAAAGCCATGGAATGAACTCAGGTCTCATGAAGGGAACGCATGCCTGTGTGAACGCTGCCAAGACGGCTCGACAAATAAAAGTGTCTGCTTGCCAGCCTGGCAAGCTGACAACCTGGGCGGTGTCCTCAGCACCTGCATGGCAGAAAGAGAGAGCTGAATACCTTAATGGGCTGAGAAGAGCCCAGGTAGGCTGCCTGGTCACAGTGAAGTGCTGTGGCAAGGTTAAGTGACACTCCACATCCCCAGGGTCTCAGGGACCCTGAGATCCAAGCAAACCTGCATCTGAAACATTCGGTGGTTATGAGGAGTCCCCCAGAGGTTCATGTCATGTTAGAGCCAACACATTGGCTTCCTCAAAAGACACTTGGATGTGACTGCCAGTGGGAAACACAGTCCAGCAGAAACAGAATCAGTGTTAGAGGGAAAAAAAAACTCACACACAACCCACTCAGCCATTCCTAACCATGTCACCAAATCCTTCTTTAGTATTACTAATCTCCCTATTACCTGCAAAAATAAGGAAAACATATTCCCCACAGGCTCAGTGTACAAATTAGAAGTAAAGTTTGTCAGGTAGTTAGTAAGCCGTAGGCTATAGAGAGGCCTGCCGCTGTCACAGAGTCGTTAATAGACAGAAAAGATATTAGCATCGTCGATTGCATTGCCATATCCTAGCGTGCCATATCAGCCTACAGACCTAATGAGTACCTGCTGGGTAGCTTCTTCACATGGAAAAGAAAGCCCTGGTCTGTGACACACATGTCTAAGTCATCACAAAAGAGAAGCCCTCTAGAGTCGTCTTCTGAGTCCGGGGTTTCTACTGAAGGTGCTGGAGAAGGTGGGGTGTTCAGTGGGGGACACCTTTGCCCACTTTACTTGAGTGGACCATCTCAATACCCAAGCCCATCAGATGTGCCACCCCAGCTGACACTTGCGTGTCATGAAAAGAAGCCTCGCAGACATCCAGAGAATGGGCTGGTTGGGGTCATGAGAGTGGAGGAATCCTGAGCTGAAAGCCCACCAGCTCCAGCCGGCCGACTTGTGCTGTCTGTCAAAGCGGGAGATCTGCAATGTAGGCGGACAGCACCCATGCAGGAAAACCAAGAACTAGCCCGGCTTGCCGCTGGTCCCCAGCATCCCAAACTGACCTAGGCAGTTGCCTGCCTGGCTGCTGGTGGCACCAAGCAAGGAAGCAATACAAATGGCCCAACCCAGACAGAACCCTGAGCTCCTTTCTAAGTTTAGAAGACTTCTGGGATTTTGGGTTTCGGCTGTTCTAAATTCACGTCAGCCTGGAAGACTCAGAGGCCAGCAGCGAAGCCAAATAAGCAGTCTTTCCTGGCAGACCCCAGCTTGAAGTCAGGCATCTGAGGCTCCTCGTTCCCAGCCTTGCTTACAGAGCAACAGCTCCCCCCATTCCACATTCCACCCCCACCTGGCACCCTCACTGGGCCCTGTGGAACACTGGCTGGCTAGCCCTGGTTCTGGCTTTGCTCTGCACTGGGCTCAAGGCCCTTTGAGTCTGTTAAGTAGCCATGTTGTCATAGCATTAAGAACGTCCACCCTTAGCTTCTACTCACATGCTCTCCGACATAACCCTCTGGGGTTGGGTGCAAATCCCACCAATTGCACCAGCAGAAATAGTCTTTCTACTATCCCTAAGTCATTATTATTGTTAAGAAAATCCAGTGTTACCTTTGCAATAAAACACCAAAAATGGCCAAGGAGAAAACTTAGAGCCAAAGCTTGATTTGAGCAAAATTCCTAAGACTATACCTCGGTGGCCAAAGATAAGCTGTTATGTTGTTATTTATACGCCCCCTGAAACCCTAGACAGCTCCTAATAGCTCAGCCCTGCGCTGCCTGCGGGCACTGCCTGCATCTGTCTCCTCTGGGAGGCTCCGCCGGGTGTGGCTCCCGCTGCAGACACTACTGGAAAAGGGAAGGTTTCTAGGGTTCTGTCACTGCCACCGCTCCTCTGCCCGAAATGCAAGGTTTATTTTTACTTACTGAATGAGAAGGAGAGCTGGTCCTGCCATCCGTCACACTCAGCGCTGTTGCCACATTTTTAAGCTCAAGAGTAAGACGAATTACCGCTGGGAGGAAGGTGTTTATAGAATAGGAGCTTTTGTCCGTCAGACTGCAGCGTTCCTTGCCCTTAAACCCAGCACCCATCAACAAAACTTCCACCTGATGAGTCAGCAGAAAGCCCTGTGCCCCTCACAGGCACCACTGCCATGGGTGGCGCAGACTCCACTTTAAATATAACTCAAGGGAAAACTCTGACGCCAGAGCCCATGCACGATTGACAGTGTCACCCAAACTTCAGAGGTCTGTTTGCCGCTGCTTCCCGGTCCTCCCTGCCTCCCAGGGACAGAATCCTAGTGTTGCCCCACCGGCCATGTGTTCCACTCTCTCTGCTCTGCACCCCTTTGGCATCATCTGCTCATGGCTCTCTTTTCGGAAGTCCCCTCCCAGCCCCTGATGGGTGTGCTCATGCCCCTGTGCTCTCCCTCCAGGGCGCTTGAAGCTGGCTCGCTCATCACTCAGCTGCTGGCTCCGGGCCAATCACCCTCCCTTGTGCATGGCACCTCCAGTTGGGCTGATGGGCTGATGGCAGGTCATGACATTTCTACAGCTCATTCAGGACATTGTTCTAGGCCAGTGTGAAGCTGTAGCGGGGACCCGTGAAGACAGTGCAGATGCCAGCCACCCCGCCCAACATCTAAAGTAGAGAATTACTGGGATACTGAATATCTCAATCTCAATGCTTAACAGGGCTGTGATCTCCCTCCTTTCCCCCATACACCCATACATACACCACATACACACACACACCGCATGCACACACACACCACATACACACACACCGCATGCACACACATACACCACATACACACACACCGCATGCACACACACCACATACACACACACACATGCATGCATGCATGCACATGCACACGCATGCACACACACAGACCACAGAGAGCTGGAGTGAACACACTTTATAATTGAAATCACAGAGATGAATAGAGATGAACTGATAACCATCAAAGCCATGAGGCCAGCCCTTCGTGTGGTCAGCCGTGCCTCCCTGCATTCTTGGAAAATTGAGCCAGGAAGACTCTGGACAGACTTTCAGATGACAGAGATAACAGGGGGCCCTTGAGCACAGGTGAGACCTCTGAAGCCTCAGGTCCAAAGTCTCATCTACCCATGGGTGCTCTGTTAAGTCATGTCTCAAAACTTGGCGATAAGCATTCCGATCTGTGGTTTCTGAGTTCAGCCTAGCTAGTCCACAGAGCAACGGAAACTCATCCTCCTGGGACAGGGAGGCTGTTCTCACAGCCTTTGACTCCACTGATGGTGATTCTCAATGACGCGTTCCCAGCATGTTACTCAGAGAGGAATTCTATACAGAGGGCTGTGCATGCCCGAGGCCCCCTCAGACAGCAAGGACCCCAGAGAGCTCCCATCACATCCAGCTTGTGGTCAGTGAGCCCTCTTTCCCATGGTATTCTGAACATTTAGGATTATTACCAAACTTGAATCAAATCCTTATTTATATATTGACAACTGTTTTCTAAACAGACATGTATCAGGTGGAAGGCTCTTGTTTGTGTCTGGCACTATCTTTTCCTGCTGTTTATTCAATATTTGGTACACAAGTAAATTATAAATGTGGGTGAGTGAGTGGGGTCAAGACTTGTTTTTAGGGCATTTCCTCATTTGTGGAAAAAAATGTGCTCACTTTTAGTAGCTTGCTGGGTCAGTTTTTGTTGTTTCTTTTTGTTTGGGGTTGATTTGGGGAAATTGTATTGGAAACTGTGCATCCAGAACCCCAGACTGACTTACAGTTGGTTTCTTTGTCCCCTGCTTAGTCGAACTCCTGAAAACATAGCTCTCACATCTCCTGAGCTTTGCAGCAGGGTGGGGCTTTGGGTTTGCAAAAGAACCTTCTTCTGCCGAATCAGCAATCAGACAGGAGCACCCAGACTACCAGACTGCGCTAGGTATGGCTGCCTGGCATTCTGCGGAGTCTGTGACTATCTCCAAACAGTCCTGGTAACGATTCCTTGAATTGAAAGAATTCCCAGAGAACTCACAACGCATTTTTGCATTGTTCTTCAAGTCCTTAGGGATGACTTTTGGAGAAGAAATTGAATAGAAAGGCTCAGATCCAGGACCTAGCAGATCTTTCTTTAAGAATAGATCTGCCATGACCCGGCCCAGTGGCCTTGCATAACCCTGAACACCAGGAGCTGCGGAGTTAGAACCCTGCTCAGTAGGTAATACTAACCAAGTTGTTAGAGAGGTTAGGGAGAAAGGGTCTCTCTGGTATCCAGGGTATGACAGTGGAGACAATGGAGACTCATGACCATGGCTCCTGCAGGGACATCCCTCCCATCCTAGGAGAGGACGCTTTGCTCTTCAGTCTATACAATGTGAGCAGTAATGGGTTCTCTCCAGCTCACTCTAGAAACTTCTTAACCATTCTTTGAACGTGTTTCCTCCTTATATGCCCATACAACTTGAGAAGCTTGTAGACCTCTCTCTCTCTCTCTCTCTCTCTCTCTCTCTCTCTCACACACACACACACACACACACACATCCTGTTCCCTCCCAGAGTAGCTTAATAAGGTTTTCAACAATGAACAGCACAGATGACAAACTTCAGACTTAAGATTCTAAAAGAGAAAAAGGGTTGAAATCCTGACAGCCTGGATTGATCAGGGAAGAGGAAAAAGAATCCACACGGAGACAAACAAATGAATGACAGTCAGGAGAGCCCACGTGGGGCTTGAGGCTCATTCGGGAAGACTTCAAGGGAGTTCAAAGGACAGAATGTACAGCTGCAGGTGACTGCTGCCGGCTGTTCATCTGCAGAGGGTGAGAGAAGTAAGCCTGGCCAGGACATTCACCCTCTGAAGGATCCAGAAGGGAAGGAATAAATTGGAGCTGAGTGGAGAAGAGGCAGTCATGGCCAGAGCTGCAAGTCTATAGACCCTTCCTAGCTCTCTGCTTGGGCCTCCACTCAGCAACGCCCGTGACTTCTTCACCCACAATGGTGTCCCTTCCCCAGCAGAAAGAAGCCCATATTAGTGCAAGGCCTGTCTCATTCCTGGTTCCTCAAGGGATGCCTGAGAATCCCCTCCACTTCCTCCCTTTCCTTCCCACCCCTTATCTAATTGTGGCAGGAATAATTATTGGGTATTTCCTGCCCTGGAAGCATCTGCTCTTGTGTAGGGGCCCCCATGTCCTTCTTCCCTTAACTGCCCATTTGTCCTTGCATAGAGATGTGGAGGGCGACTTTTATCCCCAGAAAGTGAAATAAGCAATAATGAGGTTTGTCCACGAGTCCAGGAAGAGGCCAGCGCGGGTAGCTTAGGAACGAAAAGGACGTTATCATCAGCTGTGTAAGTAAAAGGCTGAGCAGCCCTCCATGGGTTCTTCCTTTGTGGGACCTTGCCCTGGATAACCTCTGAAGATGGGGAAACCGTATACAGCTGTCCACGTGTGGAAAAGGCTGGGGCTTAAGTTGTTGAAGTCGCTGGAGGTCTTATGTTGCGAGTCTCTGCAATTCTCTGCCCATTTTAAAACTGACCAAAGGTGGAGATAGATTCAGACTGTGAAACCACACCTCATACCCGCTTGGTCTCTAGCAACAGGCTGCTGTCATATCTAAGTCATGAGGCTTGAGCACTGCGGGTTGCAGTGCCTTTAGGAGGCTTTCTGCTGATCCGCTACAGTGTGCTGTAAGCCAATGTAAGAAGAAATGACACTTCCATTGAAATGTATTTGAAGCATGGCNGGGGGGGTGCTGTGCATGCAGGAACATGCACAGCAGGGTGGAAACTTCCTGAATGAAGATAGGCTAAAGAGACGCTGTGCCCCTCCCCTTGGCTATCAGACTATTGAGACAAAGGACCCAAGGAACTGGAATTTGCTGGCCACGTCTCTCTGCTGGAGAATGAATGCTGGGCCTCCAGTGCGCTAAACATTTGCTCCTGTGTAAACAATATGCTACACACCAAAGCCACAGAGCAATCTGAGGCATCCCAGCCCCTCACTCGGTCGTTAGCCAGCCTGTTGCTTTCTCCCTTTCACTGATTCTTAGCACAGTCAGGAGGTGACTCTTCTCCCCTGACCAAAGCATGGAACGAGATCCCACTACAGCATCCAACACAGGAGCCTAGGTCCACACAGGGCTCGTCAATGCAGGCGTGCTGGCAGCTACCCACCTTCTCTCCATTCCTGCCGCTGGCTGACATAGATTTGGTTGTCAGTTAATCGCTCATTCAAATATGAGTCACGATGAAAGCGTGAAGTTTGAGGGCATGTGGGGAATCACCACGGCTTGTAGAAAATGGGCTGTGTGGTGCAACCGAGGACCTGGGAGCTGGGGAACCCCTGCATGCTCGGTTTGCCACCAAGTCCGTGTTCCCCTACACAGGGCCAGCACATGTCTCCTGGCCAATTAGATCTCAAGGCAGAGGCTAAGAGGATGCTAAGTGTGGCCAGCATTTTCCCTACAATGGCTCAGATGGACAGCTTCAGAGAGCCCCTGAGACCCAGGTTTCTTCTGTGTCAGGCTACCCTTCCTTTGCCGGGGATGGAAAACTGCCGTGCTAAGGGAGAAGGCTTCAAGGGGTTGGTTTGCTAGGTAGACATTCACAAGCTTCGGGCCAGGAACGTGCCACAGTTTCGGGACCTCATCAGTCTGTGGGCTCAGTGTCTCACTCTCCTTGCCCTCTGGCCACCCTTCCTCAGTCTGTGGTTCCATGAGGGTTGACACGCTTCGTTCATCATTTATCCACCAGCCCGGAGCTTGGGAAGACACGTGGAAGTTACTCTGATCCTGCAGTCAAGAGGGTCAAGATAGTCTCAGAAGACCACAGGTTGGGAGTGGGAAGCCTTCAGCTGCCCCCACACCCTGGTACTCCCAAGCCATTTATTTAGGGACTTGCCTTTCCCCACCAAGGCAGGAGCCCTGTGTGTGATAAAAATAAAATCTGGCCAATCAGAAGGTCTGTGGACAGAGACAGAAAGTCTGCTCCTTGCCTTGGATTCTCTTCATGGAATATCACACATGCCCCATCCCTTTTCAATATTTAATTGACCTAGCTGAGGATGACCTAAAACTCTTCGCAGGTGTGTGCCGCCACGCTCCACTCTGGGCTCTAACCCAGAGTGCCGTGCATGTCAGGCACTCACTATGCCAGCTGAACTCCCACCCCACCCCCACCCTTTCCCGTCCTCTTTCCTAAACTCGACTAATAATCCCAAAAGGTAAATCCTGAACATCTTGTAATTGGGTCCCATTCTGACATCCATTCAAAGTCATGAAAGAAATGGCCAAGTGCCCTCTTTCACCCACTCTGTGTGTCCAGGACATGGCAGGTGATTGCCTATCAGAGGTTAAGGACACAGTAACATCAGCATCATAAACTGCCCAGGAAGATTTCAGGAAAGAGACCTCATAAATGTTCGAATGTTCTGCGGTTTCATTTTGTGGTTCCAGCCAAGCCCCTGAATTCCCCAAGTCCTGAGCCCTGCCAGCCCCAGGCTGACCACCATGACTAATACCGTTACCCACAGCCTTACCATCCTTGGTCATAGAGCCGCTCCAGCTGCAGCAAGCCTGCCAAGCATGCAGGGAACCCTGCTAGCAGTACACAACATTCAGAGGGCTTTTGGAAAAGTTCCCCCAGCCAGCTGGCTCTCCACCCCCAGAGTTGTGTGTCTGGAGATAAGTCTCCCATGCTGGTCATTCATGGATGCGTCATGGGACTCTTGGATACAGCTCGTAGCAGGGCTCTGCCAGACAGGTCCACAGAGAGGTGGCCTGTGCTGACCTGGAACCAAAAACGCCCCCACAGTGTCCTAAGACATCCCTTTGCCTCTGTGTCCCAGATCTGTCATTCATTCGAATGGGTTCTCAGGGTCAGGTTCTTTATATGTGGTAGCTTGCTTAATATAAGAGAGAGGAAGAGAGATGAGAGAGAGGGTGGAGGGAGAGAGAGAGAGAGAGAGAGAGAGAGAGAGAATAAAAATGAGTTTCTATTTCTCCTGTCTACTTAGTGACGGATGCATAGTTTCCATTAGTAATGCATTAAACTCTTTTTACTTTTTAAGAACAGTGTAGGTGGCGTATTTCACAATCTTGGCAAGGCAGACATGACATTTGGGGAGTAAATCAAAATTGGAGGCCAGAAGTATTGGCCCAGACTTGGACTGCCACTTAGGGAAATACAGCAGAGGGAATCGGGTGAAGGGGACAGAGGGCAACCTTCTACCAGCTTCCCTGGGGATAAATGGTCCTTTGTGGAGATGAAGGGAGTGGGCGGGATCAGACCTGCCCTGGTTTTGGAGGTGGTGGGTGGACAGGTGTAGTGATATGGGGGGCGCAGGCCTGCTTTTCGTCCGCCCGGCTCCTGCACGGCTAGCTTATACCCTGAAATAACAACACACAAATTG
>LOJH01002452.1:0-14082 GCA_001685095.1 Ellobius talpinus
GGAGGGAGTGGGCGTGGCTTGTCTCTTAAAGAGACAGAAAACCATTACACTGGCCCCTTCATCAATGGAGTGGGAGGACAGAAAAACACCTGTACTACTGTCCTCATGGTACACCGGAAAGACCCATATTGTAACCAAGTTTCCTTCTCTCCAGTCAGAGCAGATGTCCCACACAGTCTTTGGGGGTGAGATGTATTAGAGGATATGGGGGTAGTCATGACCACTGATGATCATGCCTTCTTTGATGATATTATGACCCATGACAAACTGGGCCTATCAGGGTGGCCCTCCCCAATTGACAAGCCAGAGGCACACCCTCCAATTCTAAAGCCATTGCCACCCATGAGCCCTCAGGGAAATGGGTCCCTGACCCTATTGCCCTTTCTTGGCTCTCTGATAATGACATCTGGGTGGAGTAGTGGCCCATAGTAGAACCTAAACTGATGGCCTTAAAAGAACTAGCCAATGAACAACTCAGGCTGGGACACCTAGAACCTTTCACCAGTACATACAACACCCCTACATTTGTCATCTACAAAAGGTCTGGCCATTACTGGTTACTCCAGGATCTGCACGCTGCTAATGAACAAATGGAAAAAATGGATACCACACAGAACAGCCTGCCCCATTCCTGTGTCATCCCTCCTTCTTACCACATCTTTATCTTAGACATCAAGGACTGTTTTTTCCAGATCCCATTGGCACTGGCCAATAAATGTCACTTCGCTTTCAGTCTGGGAGCCTATCATGCAGTGACCTTCCCAAAGATACCAATGGATGATCTTGCCCCAAGGGATGAAAAATAGTTCTACTATTTGCCAGCTCTGTTTCTTAGGCATTTCACAATGTTCCCAAGGATGTCTTTCTGGCCCATTCCATTGATGACATCCTCCTGGATGCTCATTATCTGAAAAAGTATCTAATATCTAAAAAATATCTTTTAAAAAATCTTTGATCCTGACACTCAATATCTAAAAAGGGTATATTTGACCCTCCTAGAAGATTTGGTTGCCCTCAACCTCCAGGTGGACCCTGAAAAGCTCCCGTCTTTTCCCCCATGCCTTTATAGGGATTCTCCATAGCCTGACAATTCTGCCCCTTGTCTTTCAGCCTAACATCTATGGACCAGTAGACCTTGGCAGAGCTCCAACAATTCTGTGGCTCAGTTAATTGACTTAAGCCATTTTTGCCTATTCCAGAGCCAGAGATGTATTCCTTGTTTTCTCCACTTGAGGGCCCTACCTGCCCCACAGCAAAGATCAGGCTCATAGGAGAGGACAAAGACCTCCTTGGTAGGGTGGCCTCCCTGCTTACCTCCTTAGATAGACACAGCCTCATAGGCCTCTCCTGGCAATCGTACTTCGGACTACTGTAGGTTTTTTGTCAGTCTTTCAGCAATCAGGCCCATCAATGTAGAAACATCAAGCATTCTCAGATCTACAAAACAATCACTTCAAAATTTGAAATAACCTTCTGCCTCACACTTAAGGCACGAATTCTGGCCCGAAGAACTTCTGGTCGGGAGCCAGACAAAATTATTCTCCCCTTTTCTCTGTGACATTCTCATCCCCCATGGGCAGACTCCACCAGCTTTCAAGAAATGATCTCAGGCTTTCCTGGGATGCTGGATAACCACTCACCCCAAGATAAAAGACTTGCCTCACTGTCCCTACTCCCCTTGAAGGTCAGGCCCCACAGTGCTCCTTCATCTCCTCCTATTACTAAAGTTACTCTGGCATTCTCATTTCCAACAAAAACAGGTTCAGGGGCTTAATTCAGCATCCAGGAACAAAACACATCACCTACGTATTGCCCGACCCCAGCTCTGTAAAACTGGGAGAACTGCTTGCCCTCCTGAAGGTCCTTGTGGAATGTCAGTCTGAGCCTATAGCATTTTCTTTGACAGTCAGTACATAATCCTGGTCATTTGTACTCTGTCCTTTTACTGAGTTAAAGAAAGAAAAAGTCCTTTATATGTAACCATGTTGTCCATATAAGACACATTAGCGCAGAGAGCCCACCCCTGGTATATTTCTCACATCCACTCACACAATGGACTCCCAGGCATCCTGGCCAGAGGCAATGATCAAGTTGACACCATAATTTTGATGGTAGACCTTAACTTCCTTGAATAAGCAAGAGCACTTCATCAAGAGTTCCATCTGTCTCCCCAGAGCCTACACAAGCTGTTTCCAGAACTTGCTATTTCTCAATGTAAACACTTAGTTAGATCCTGTGCCATCTCTGTTCCTCTGGCACCCTTGGGTGCCCTCTTTAAGGAGGGTGTGAACCCCCAAGGGCTCTTGCCCAGTGCAATCTGGCAGATGGATGTCACTTACCACTCCCTCATTTGGTAGTCTCTGCTATGTTCATGTCATGATAGATACCTGTTCCTCCTTTATGTATGCTGTGGCCCTCTCAGGGGAAAAAGCTTCTCATGTTATTAAGGCCCTCAGATTGGCCATGCTTGTCATGGGGTTGCCATGGGCCATAAAGACTGAAAAAAGGCTTGGCTTATGTTTCCTAAAAATTTAATGAGTTCCTAGTTCCTGGAGGATAAGCCATACCTTTGGCATCCCCTATAACCCTCAAGACCAGGTCATTGTTGAGAGAACCCATAGAATACTCAAGGATATCCTGGCCAATCTGCTTCACCCCCATCTGGCCCTGAGGCCTGATTCTACCTGAATTTTCTTACCTTTGAGGAATCGGGCCTCCGCTCTGCTTACAAACACTGGGCTTTCCTACTCTGTGGCACATCCCTGACTATAGAAAGATGGAGGGACCCTATCACCCTCCAGTGGCCTGCCCCAGTGTTGAATCAGGGGTGAGGATATACTTATGTTTTTCCACAGGGCTCAACAACACCCATATGGGTCCCTACCCGAGACATGTAGACAGCCACTGAGGAACACCAAGTGGGTCAAGGAACCTGCTCGTCCACAGTTCTCTCTGGATGAGTGATGTATGCCTTTATTATTGCCCACCTTTCTTTTCTTACTGGCTAACCACACGTCCAATATAACCCAGGTAGACTGCTAAACTACAACTTGCCATCTTGCAACCTCCTGGTTTGGCTCTATCTTGGTGCAGGAGCCCATGGCTATTTGGGCACCTGTTATCAATGTCACCCACTTTCATACTGTCACCATCATGGCACAGACCCAGTTATAACCACTGGGTCAGGTCAAACCTGACTTTGGTATAACTGCCATTATTGTCATGACCATCATTGCCAGCATTGCCAGGGACACAATAGCTGGTATTGCTTTGATGCAAACAGCTACCACTGTGGAAATACTGGATAAGATGGTTTCGCTGTCTGCAGAGGCATTACAGACTCAAGAACTCCCTCCTTATGGTCCATAATATGACACTATTGCCATATGATCCCCACTTTAAATCTATAGGCCTGGCCCTATACTAGGTCAATACTACCTCCCAGGCAAGGACACAGCTTGCTCAATACATTAAAGGCCTCTGGTTGGTCAAATTTCTAAATTATTTAGTCCTACTCCATGGACAGAATTTTTGCCTTATCATGATGAGGGTGTCTGTGATGGCTTTTGAAACTGGTTTTATTGCTAAAATGTAGGAAAATTTTAAGAGACTCTTGGATCCCTCCTGGATGGTAACATATGTGATCATGGATAGAATGATCTTACTACCAATTATCCTTCTTAAGTGTTTCCTACAGCAATCAGACAACAATAGGCAGGCACCAAGGCAACTCTTCAGGTTCTAATAGCTCTTAGATAACTCCCTAATTGTCCCTCTCAAGAGGTCATGGAGATCCAAAGGGCCTCCACTTAAGATGGCCCTCCTTCTACCTGGAAATGCTCTTCAGGGAGGACACTCTTTGAGGGATAGTAGTCAATGATGGGTAAGATTTTGTTTGGCAAGCCAGTCTAAGACAGGCACAGTCCAATAGCCCAGTAGCTGGGTACCCCCTGAGGTGAAAACAACAAGGCTGGAACAATGAAACTCGGACTCCCACTGAACTACCAAAATAAAATTAATGAAAAGGGTGGATATGTAGGAGGAAGCCAACAGCTGGTTAAAACTGACCGTGACTGCCTGGGAGGAAACCTCCTTGAGGCCAGTCAAGCATGCACATTGGTAATTTTCTCTTGAGCCAATCAGGAGCCTTCTGTGGGGCCCATGACACTGTGACATCAGATAGATAGCTGAAGCCAATGAAGGAAGGACAACACAGTGTTCCAGATGATGCCAGCCCCTAGGTCCTGGGATGGGGTGTAAAGGTCTGCCCACACCTGCTCCGACACTTGCCTGACTCCTAGAGTCTACAACATTGACTCTGCCTCATCTTACTCCCACGCCCAGGCCCAGGGTGTGGTAGCAGGAGGCACGTGACAGTTTAGTACATTGTCATTAGGGTGGGAAGCAAGACCACATGTAGGCAGACATGGTGCTGGAGGGATAGCTAAGAGTTCTAATCTTTATCTACAAGTGAAAGGAAGTAAACTGTCTCACATACTGGGTATAGCTTAAGCATGTGAAACCTCAATGCCTGTCCCCATACTGACAGCTTCCTCCAACAAGGGCACACCTACTCTAACAAGACCACACCTCCTAATAGTGCCACTCCCTATAGGTCAAGCATTCAAACACATGAGTCTGTGGAAGTCAGACCTATTCAGACCTCTACAGGGGCCATCCCTGGACTGTTGGTCCTGGGTTCTATAAGAAAGTAAGTGAGCAAGTCATGAGAAGCAAGCCAGTAATCAGTTCCCCTCCATGGCCTCTGAATCAACTCCTGCCTCCAGGTTCCTATCCTGTTTGAGTTCCTGTCCTGACTTCCTTTGTTAATGAACAGTAATATAAAACTGTAAGCCAAATAAACTCTTTCCTCCCCAAGTTTCCGTGGCCATGGTGTAAGTTGTCACCAAGAATAGAGAGTATTGCTGTGACAACCTTGACCATGTTGCTGTTTCAAGGAATATTCAGACTTTAGGACTTTAAACTAGAAAAATTATTGAGCACTTTAAGTGGGACTTAATGGACCATCCTAGTAGAAGCATGGATAATAGTGCTGAGGGCAGCATGAACTATGGGAGCCCAGCTCAAGAGGTTTCGGAGGGGAAGACTATTACTAAGCAACTTAGAGACCACTGTGATATTTTGGCAAAGAATTTGGCTACTTTTTGTCCTTGTCCTAAAAATTTGCCTGAGGCTAAATTGAAGAGTTTTTGAATTAATGTCTTTGGCAGAGGGGTTTTCAAGACAGCCTAATATTGAGTGTATCATGTGGGAATTAGTGCTCTCTCTTATGCAGATCTGTAACAAAAAGGAGCAAGCTGGACAAAGAAAGATAAAATGTACAGTTTGAGGCAAAAAGGAGCACCAGGAAGTGCAATGGAGTGAAGTCCTGTGCTCAAGGAAATGAAAAGCTTAGAGAAAAGCCTGGTGTTGAGTGGAAGAAAGGAGGGCAAGTGGTGAAGTCAGAGTGAGACCCCACCCAGCTAAGCGGGGATTAAAGAAAAGCTTGAATAGCAAAGGATTTTATCAACAATGGGAAGTTGATGCAAATGTAATACAGAAGTGGTCCTAGTTCTGTGGTTTTGGCCTTCTGGTCAGGAAAATAAGAAAGGGGCTGTGGAATCTCATTCTATGTCCTCAGTGCTAAGGAAAGCACTGAGGCCAGGCATGTGGTAGAGCAGTCCCCAAATGGAGACCTGGAGAGGCCCTTATGTGGAGCTCTGAAGGGGAGGCTTTAATTGTTTTAGAGACCCCAAGACGTTAGAGATGTCACAGTCGTAGAGCACCTGCCAAGGAAAGCCAGAGATGGAGCGTGGAACCAGTCCAAGAGAGAAAAGTGCGTGTAGTCATCAAAACTTAAAGGAGTTGGAGATCTGCAGAGTGCTTTCCACATCAGACATGGAGATGCAGAATCCAGAGTTTGTCCTGCTGGATTTAGGTCTTTCTTTGGTCTGGTATTTTCTAAGTAGGCATCCTTTATTTCCTTTTGGAATGGTAATGCATATTCTAATTCCATTGTATGTTGGAACTATGCGATCTGCTTCTTGATTTTGATTTTACCGGGGATTACAGTTAAGAGACTGCCCTGAGTCTCAGAAGAGACTGAACTTGGACTTTTTAAAAAAAAAAAACTGTGAAAGACTACGGGAACTTTGGAAGTTGGACTAAATACATTCTGTGTCATGAGATGGGCGCAGGAGCAGGGGGACTCTATGGGGGCCAGGGAATAGAATGTGGTGGTTTGAATAAGAATGGCCCCCTTAGGCTCATTTATTTGAATGCTTAGTCATCAGGGAGTGGAACTGTTTGAAAGGATTAGAAAGATTATGAGGTGTGGCCTTGGTCATGATGTCTCTTCACAGCAATAGAACACTGACTAAGACACTGTGACATTGGCTATGGACGCTCTGAGGCTCTGTGGTTATGTGTGTCATGATATGGCAGGAAAGGGGGGAATCTAGCCTCTGGGGATAGGAGCAGTGGAAGAGAAGAGAGGCAGAGAGAGAGACAAAGAGACAGGCAGAGAGAGAGAGAGAGAGAGAGAGAGTTGCCTGACTCTTCAGAGGAATGGTAGAAAGTGAGTGGATATGGGCTGCGTTTGTCTCTTAAAGGGGGGATAGCACATGCGCACAGACTTCATAGTGACATAGCAGCCCTAGGACCCTGGGCTGGCCAGGGTACTGCCTGAGTGCATCCCTGAATCCTAACAATGTGCCTTCCTCCTTTCCATCTTCCATAACACTGAGGACAGCCCACTTGAAAAAGTTGGGGCTGGCAGATCAAGCTCTCCAAGAAATGAGAGGAACCCACAAGAAGTGAGTCTTAGAGAAGAGGACCCATTCAAAGCAGAACTAAAAGCAGAACATTTCACATACCATTGTAGGGGGATGGGATGACAGGAAGTGACATCAGACACCTACAACCAACCATCTCCCTACAACAGGCAAATATAAATGTAAACTCCCTTTCTCTTAGTGCACAGAGCTGCAATGGGAGGAGAAGGAGGGAGCAGTGGACAGGAAGCAAGCTGAGAGTTTACACACAGGACGTCTAACACCAGGCCAGGCTTAGACACCCATAGTGTCAACAGCGGCTAACTTGGTTTGATGACTGCCTCATCTCTAATTTTCTACCCTTGTGTC
This sequence comes from Ellobius talpinus, assembly GCA_001685095.1. Taxonomy (NCBI): domain Eukaryota; kingdom Metazoa; phylum Chordata; class Mammalia; order Rodentia; family Cricetidae; genus Ellobius; species Ellobius talpinus. Next base: position 7,143 of record LOJH01002452.1, read on the forward strand.
CTGGTCCTGAGGGCTTGCGTGAGCTGGGATAGTGTGGAAGATGCTAAGTCTCCTGGCTCATCATGCTTATCCTGGAAGGTCATCTTTCTGCCCCCTACTGTGGATCTCAGTTGCCAGTCACCTCTCTCTGCTCTGCTCTAAGCAAGGATGTCAGAATCCTCATTGCTCAGACCTGCCAAGATCCTAGAGACTGTCGCCCTTTTCTGTGGTATTTGGGTCACTTGGTCAGGGCTACATGTATGCTTAGGACACACTGCTTGAACATTCTTGTGACTGTACCTACTTAGCCCGTGCTGGTTTGTCTGAAGCTGGAGGGAAGTCCATGAGGTCCAGGCAGTCTCTGTCATAGAAATTCCTGAGGCCTATGACGCATGTGCCCTTCTCTCCTCTCCACCCTCTCCTCTGTCTGAGGAACCTGGCCTTTGCCAATTCCTCTGGGAATGCGCATTTGCACTCGGTGCAAATTGGGACCATAGACTCCGGAATCAGCTATGGAGAGTAAGAAACACAAACAGGAGACATTGTATTGGTGTTGGTGCCTGGACATGGGAACTGTGGAAGGACCACCCTGCTGGAACTCCCCACACTGGCCTGAATTTAGCCTGGGACTGAAGCATTTCTCACCTGCCCGGAAGCAATCCAAGCCAACTAGTCATCTCACTAGAAGCAGGGACAAGAGCAACTTGGGTGCAGGAGATCAATATACTCTCCAGAAACTGTTGGTTTTATTTCTTTCTGGCTGGACAGAGTTCTGTCTCTGTAACCATGGAGAGTCCCTTTGCATCCTTGCTTAGGAAAACCCCTGAGTCCTATTAGCACAGCAGACAAGCCTAGCATCACACTGTCAAGGATGTGATGCAGACAGCTCTGCCTACATAGCCTCCTAAGGTTGGGGCTCCTGTGTGCCTGGACTGTCACAGCTATCTCTGTGAGATTGGGAGAGCCCATTTGTTCCCCCATACAAGCCTTAGGAATAACAAAAAAACGGCGATTGGGTGTATCTGGGCGACTTCTCTCTGCCTTGTTGGAATCAAGAGCAAGGGAACAGTGCAACGGTTTATATCATCTCTTGACCAGAATGGGACATTGAGGGAACCTACCAGAGGCACACTGGTAAAATCTGACTATCTTGCATGGTTCTGCCAAATATGACTCCTTAGTTATCACCACCTTTTTATTAGATTTTTTAATTTGATTTTATGTGCACAAATGTTTTAGCTGCATGTATGTATATGTACCACATGCAGGCCAGAAGAGGAGGTCAAATACGCTGGAACTGGAAGTACAGGCAGCTGTGAGCCACCATGTGGGTACTAGGAATCAATCCTGAAATCTCTGCAAGAACACCAGATCCACACAATCTCCATCTCTCCTGCCACAATCCCCATATCTTAAACTGGACATTGGCCCTCTAGGTAAACTTTGTACATTAATTATTGTCCAATAGTGGACAGCAAAGAAAATCACTGCATCTTTTTGTGTTTTCTTGTTTTGTTTTCAGACAGATTTTCACACGTAGCCCAGGTTGCTCTTGAGCTCCCAATCTTGCTGCCCTGGCCTCTAGAGTGCTGGAATTAAGGCACGAGACACTTCCTGGCTTAAAACACAGCATAAAACACAGCATATTGTTGAAACCTCTTGTTTAGAGAAACTTCTTGAAAGATCTGCTTGCTTGGAGCACAAATTGACAACGACTCCAGAGCTCACCTGGACTGAAGATAGGTGGGGGGTGGGGGAATACTGAGTTCTTCAGAACCCGTTTTTGTTTTTCTGCTTTCTTTCACTGCTGGGAAGAGATCCTGACTCTCCCGGTTCTAAGGCAGGTTTTCTCCATCCTTCTTCCCTGACTCCCACAGCCTTGTCTGTCTTGGGTTTGTGTTGATAGGCCCTCCATCTTTTACTGGTGGAGCCCCATCTCCTACTGGTGGAGCCCCATCTCCTACTGGTAGGACCCCATCTCCTACTGATGGGACCCAGCTTTTACGGCTAGAGCTCCCATTTTCTACTGGTGGGGCCCCATCTTGTACTGGTGAAGACTCCCATCTTGGCCTCATGCTGCAGTTCATTCCTTTGGGTTTCTAGTAAGCAGCTGTGAGCTGTCAGGCCTGGACTCTGAGGTAAGCAGATGAGACCAGGGGCTTTTTCAGGGTTTGCCCTGAGCAACTGAAAAACCATGAGGTGTTTAACCTTATCCCCTTCAATTAAATCCTTCTGACATCCACTGGATCTTACTAAACTAAAAGAATGAATGTCGGTCTGTCTCGTCCTGGCCTAGTGTGTGACTGAAGAAAAAGAAGAAAGGAAATTCAGCAACAACAAAGAACCTTCTGCACGTATTGTAGAACAATCAGATAGTCAGTGACAGAGGGTGGACAGTATGAATTTAAAGATAAATCAGCAAGATTTCAAAGCGAGTTGTTGTGGACAGTTGTCGTTTTTTGGTGTTTTTTTTTNCTGTGTCCCCAGCTGCCTAAGTCTCTACCCACTTGTTGGAAATAAATTGCTCTGACAATCAGAACCATGCTCACTTCAGCAATTTAATTTTTTCCTTGTTTCTTTGGTAGTGTTCAAAACTTTATGTTTATCAAAGTTGTACATAGTTGAAAATTGGCAATTGTTCTGTAAGGTTTGTAATGCAAGCCAGCCCTCCCAGTCCAACAGAGCCCCTCCCAGGAGGCAGCTGCTAAGAATGCTTGCTGTTCCTTCTGAAACTTCCCTCCTCACTTCAAGATAGCATGTTTAGATGGTCATTTTTTGATTTTCCAGTTTCTATGCTATTTAATGAATTCCTAGAAGGGAAGAGAAGGATTCAGCCCTTTAAGCCTCCTTTCCTGGCCCATATGCACGCTCTCCTCTCTACTCAACCTCATCATGGTAGTTAGGGAATAATTTTTGGCTACATCAATATTTGCTATTTACATAGTTATGGCTATGTTTAGGTTATTCACAGCTAAGCCATGGGGTGCACGTTTTCTATTTTGTACGACTCTTTGCATTCCTTTTCTTTAGTGTTCCCACTATTTTGCCCTAGGCTTTGGACTGTGAGGGGGCTCTCCTTGCAGCCTATGCAAATGCCATTGCTGTTGTCTGGGCTTCCTCTCCTAGTGACTTTCCTCTAGGGCAAACTTGCTGTTCTCCATCAGGCTGCTTGACTGTCTCAGGGTCTGGGAGGCCCTGTGAACTTCTGTGCCCTGAATACCTATCTGAGGACTCACTGGCCATTTTGTGGTTTTCTTAAAAAGCTAAAGCTTTGGAGAGGTGTTTTTTTCCACAGCTTCCTGAGAAGTGTGCCATTCTAGGAAAATGTTTTGAGAGCATGCACTTGCACACGTGAGTTAGTCCAGGCTTGCACGGCATTAGAAGCTTGGGTCAAGATTTCTGTCCTCAGGCTGGGGCAATGTCCTTGATATGTAAGCAGGAGGACTTGAGTTCGATCCCCAGGATTCACACAAAAAGCCAGGTGCCGTGACACATGTCTGTAAGGCCAGTGCTGGGCCAAGTGGGCAGTGAGCATTCAGGAGGAATCTCAGGGTCTTGTTGGTCAGTCAATTCAGCCAAAACAGCAAGCTCCAGGTTCACAGATGAACTCTCTCTCCCCCCATCCCCCACTCTCCCCACCCTGCCAAATACTGTGGATAACAGTAGAGGAAAGACATGTGATATCAAAGTCTGACCTTGCAGATTTTGCACAACCACGGATAAATACACACAACACGTGTGTGCATACGGCAGAAGGTGGGGGGCATGGATTTTTGACCAGACTTTCCACCAGCTTTCAGTACCTTCTGGCTGATGGGGCTGCTGTCTGGGGCCTGGAAGCCATTTTGATCCCACCTCTTGTATAGCAAGAAAACAACATTCGGATTTCCCCCTTATCCTTGGAGCTCACAGTGCAGCTCTCAGTCCATAGGGTGTTTTCTGAGGTATTTCTTTCCTCCTCCTCCCCCACTGCATCATCCTCCTCGACTTCCTCTTTATTTTTTTCACTGCTAGGATCAAGCCTGGTGCCTTGTGCATGCTTGGGAAGCTCTCCACCACCGAGGCCCATCTCCAGCTCTGCGTTTTGTTCAGACAGAAGCTTGAGTGTAACCCAGGCTGTCTTGAATTTGTCAGCCTTCTGCTTTAGTGTTCCAAATGCTGGGGCTACAGGCAAGCAGCATTACACCAGGCTCAGTGGGGTATTTGCAAATGAGGTCATGAGCTTCACAATCTGATAAATATCCTTTAATTATTTTATTTAATTAGTGACTCCCTTCTACAGTTTTTCCTGTTCTCTTTTGTGAAACTTTGCTTTTCAGTTCTGGGCCCCCAGGGCTGATCTTCTGATTTTTATAACCCGCCTCTCCTAGGCATCATCTCTTTGTTTGGGTTCTATCTTTTGGAAGATTTCCCTTGGTCTTTGTGTTGAATTTGCTTTAATGCTATTGTTTTGGATGGTTGCCATTTTAATTTCCCTGAGCACTTTTGAAATTCAGAAGGATCCTTTTAACGTTGATTTTATTGCTGTTTTAACAGCAACCAGTTCTTGTTTCACAGGGGCAGTGTCTTCATATTTCCTGGAGATTTGCCTGTCGTTTATTTTCCACTGTCTCCCCCTTGCTTGTTGAGATTTCTCAGCCTCCTCCAAATCCTTTTTCTCCCTTTGATAGTTTCCATTTCTGGCTTTCTGAAAAGCCGTACATTCACACCCTCTGTGTGTCTGGCTAGGACTTTGTTGGAGGATGGCTGGGCTGAGCCATTTTCCTGGGGTCTCCCACAGCCTTTGTCTGCATGAATCTTATTGAGCTGCCAATGTCCTCAGAGAAGAGACTCTCACTGCCAGCCTTAAGGACTGAACGCATAGCCCCTGCTTCTCTGGACAAGGGCTTCCCGTTTTGTCATTGTGGGGGGGGGTGATTTTCATATCCCATCCATTTTCAGCCTGGACTCCTGGCCTATATCTCTGACCCTTGTGCTTGGGTCCCTGAACTTGGTTTCTTCTCAATAGAGTGTAAGGTTCTGCAGGTTTATTGTCCTTTTCATCCCCACCCGCTCTTTGCCCTCCTCTCTCCCTGAAAGATCAGGGTGTGGTCATTATACACTGGGTGGCCAGAGTATATAGCACCCCAGTGCTTCTTCCCCAGATTTCCCCTTCATCCAACTCATTTTCCACACTAGCATTTCTCTCTTTGAAGTTTCTCTGCCCTTTACGAACTTTTATTACATCATCATCACGGGAGATGCAAAGAACATCAACACTTGCTGAGAGCTCCTGAAAATCCCTCTTCAGTCTTCTTCCAGGTGCCCATGGCCCCTCCAGATGTAACATTTGACCGTGCTCTGATTTACTTTCTGCGTATTTAATTTCATATGTACAAATGCATACACAGAGAGAGAGAGAGAGAGACCATTGATTTTAACATAAATGATATTCTACATTAGATACAATTCTATGGTTTGCTTTTTTTAACTTAACTGTGTCTTAGGAGCTTTTTTCAATATGCACAGATAAGGACTATTTAAAACCAGCTTTGTACTATTCTACACATGGATGTACTAATGATGTTTCATATGTATCATTGAGTGTTAAAATCTTACGGGGTAGCACTAAACTGAAATAGCCCTATATTTCTGGTTACTCCATAAACAAGTGGAGGCCAGTGTAAAGAGCAGAATCAAACTAGAGGCTCACTAGTCAGAAGCTTCTAGCTAACCATTGAGGAGGTACATTTCATTGCAAGCTTGCCAAGCTTGCTTTCTTTGCCTCCCTCCTGGGCACTGCCACCATGGAGTTCTCAGCGTGACCTGACGCATGCACTGTATTGTTTCTTTGTTCAATGAAGCTCACTATGTTTATTCTGTCTAAAGCACATTCTTTTGTTTTTGTTCTTTGTAGCAGTGAGAATTGGGCTTCTAAACTTTCTCTTTTCTGATGAAGTGTGAGTATATCTTCAGCTCTATGCATGTATATAATAGGCAAACGAGTCACAGCATCCAGCATGGCCCTGCCTCCTTCCACTTTTCTATCACATGGTCTCTTTTCTCTGATTTGTAAGAGTTATTTTGGCTATGGATCCTTTGTCTGTTAGGAAATTTCACAAGTTATTTGTTTTCTAAACTTTATTGCATGGTTTGATCCGCGGAAGTGTTTAATTTTCATGAGATTAGCCTGTCAGCTGTTTCCTTTACGGCTTCTGGGTTTTGGTCTTCCTTCCGTGGGAAGGGATACCCACCCTAAAGTTGTAAAAATAATAAATTTTATTCTTTAAAGCTTTTATGATTTTATTTTTCCACTTAGCTCCTCTAAATCTTTATTTTTACTACAAAATATATCCTCACATGGCAGAAAAGACAACACTGAACATGTGATCAGACGGTAAAAAGGGCCCCTCTTTCTGCTCTGTGCCAATTTCCTGGGGAAGCTGTGTCCATCTTTTTTCTAGTTCACTTTTCTTTGGTCACATTTGGCTCTGCTTCCAGAAGACAGAGTTGATTTGATTTCACTTTACCCAGTAGTAAGATGATATGGAAATGCTCTCAAAGCATTTCTGTTTCTTTACTGTGGATTTTATGGGTGATCTTGAAATGTTAAAATTCACCTGGTTTCAAGCCGAGGTAAAATGGGGCTGTAAAAAGGAAACAGAGAGATCCTGTGTGCTATCACACAGCTTCTTCCAACAGTGTCAGACGGCACAGTTGTCACGGCTGTCTGCCAACTTCAGTATAACGGTGTGTGTGTGTGTGTGTGTGTGTGTATAGAAAGAGAGACAGAGTGTGTATGTACGTGTATGTAAATGTGTGTGTGTGTGTAGAAAGAGAGAAAAAGTGTGTATGTGTGTATGTAAATGTGTGTGTGTAGAAAGAGAGAAAGAGTGTGTATGTATGTGTATGTAAATGTGTGTGTGTGGTGTGTAGAAAGAGAGACAGAGTGTGTATGTATGTGCATGTAAATGTGTGTATG